>JAQBSW010000932.1:0-159573 GCA_029291075.1 Eudiplozoon nipponicum
TAAAACAAAAAAATATGGGATCACAAATGATTTTTCGTTCTCCATTTTTATAATCTAACTCAGTTCCAATTTTTATTGACTTTAAAAATTTCTACATATATATTTTTAGATGCAAACAACTACGAAGAATTGGATTAACAAGCGGTTCTTGTATAAAGTTTATTTTATGTCATACCATTACAAATGCGAATGGTACTAATAATCAAATTGATTTTTTAAATTGCTTACTAAATTTGGCCAACGTCCGTGGGCAATTAAAACGTATTGATTTCTCGTCATTATTCTTAACTAACGTTCGGATACTAACAGTGTAGTTAGTTAAACTGCTCCATGGATGGAGAAAATACATTCGATTCACCAGCATATCATATTGTTCAACAACTCCATAGCTTCAAATATTACATTTGGTGATACGCGAAAATTGCGAATAAGACAATTGTACGCAAGATCAATATCGCTTGAATGTAAGACTAGCAAATACGTGCATATACAAGTAGCAAACGATTTTAGGATCCGATGTTGGCTCATCGTGAATTGAGCTAACGAATTTTCACGAAAAACAAACGTTCTCCAGCACAATTTTGCGGATATCACTTTCAGACTTTAGGTGGTAACAGATTCGTGCTCCTTCTCTGTAAAGCAAACATTAATGTATCTGAAGTTTTAAAAAGCGAACAACGCATTTTTGTAGATACCAACGCATGTTTTTATCTTATTCTAACGGCGGCATAGCATAGCTTGCTGCGGATAATGTGTTAAATCCTACGTTATTTTTCATTTTTATCAAACGGCGTTTCATAATTTAAGGTGAGTTCAAATGTCTTAAAATTTCTCATTTAAAATTGTTATTGCAATCAACGACACATGAGATTAAATCTTTCGTCGATACTGACTGGACCAACTTTTTACTAAAGAAAGAAGAATATATTACTCTACCTTCAATTTGTCAGTTGATTTTAAAATGTTAAAAATTGAGAAAACAATCGTTTATAAAAAAACGTAACGATAGCAATTATCGTCAAATGTTGATGTTCATATACTTCACGTAAAAAAGAGGAAATCAATATACCTAGAATAAAACAAGTGTCGTACAACATTGCACTAATTATAAAGCAAGTCCTCAGTTCATCATCAGAAAAAAAGAATAATTTGTCAAATGAAAATCAGTGCAGCATAATTTCTCATTCGAAGAGAACTCAAGTTACTTAGCGTACTATTTAATAGCAAATTTGATTTATATTTTAACAAAATAGGCAGATAAATTGGTATGCAAAGTTATGCTATTAAAAGTACATTTCTCATCTCTTAACTGGTTCGTACAAATGAAATGTTAAAAAGCATAGGCTGATAAAAATTTACCTTTAATAGTAAGGCTATTAGAATTGCATCCACATGAAAATATCCATCTCATTAAAAAATGGGAAGGTATTCAGCATTTTGACAAACGATTAACAAAGTAAAGCGTTTTTATAGACACCTTTATCTAAATTACTTAAAAGGTATGGGCTCTAGTGTTTACCTTTGCTTATAGCATAATCCCATAATTTAAACCTTACATTATATTACGTAATATTTACTGATTACTAATAGAGACCTATTCTGGATTAAACAATAAAATGAAGTTGAACAAACCAAAGGTCATAAACACGTCTTATGAAATTTGCTGATAAATTCTGACTTTTATTAACTGTTTGTTTATTTACTTGTTCATTCAGCTAAATATTTGTTCGGTGGGCTGTAAAAATGAAAAAGAGTATGGTATTTAATTGGCTTATCCGGCGTGTGCAAAGGTTTCCTTAACAAAGCTAAGCAATCAGAGCTACCATTGACAGACAACCAAATAGCACTAAATTTTAGGCAAAAAATTGTAAAAGATAAACAATTTTTTATAAATTTATCTCAGAGAAGAGATTATTTTGATTTCGATAAGGGAGGAATAAGTTAAATAAATTCTACATAAAGCTAGGACTTTCTTCAAAGTCATTTAATTTCTCGCGTATAAGATAAAAGTTATTACACATCGAAAACATGGGGAGGTAAAATTTCGAAAACTGTTTTCTAAGCTTATCTTATTGGCAGGATTTTTAGCGACCGCATTCGGACAAATTAAGTTGATAATTTACCTCCAACAATTAGAGCACCTTTCAATATTAGTTTGTGTTTTTGGCTTAATAACATAAAAATTTCAGACAGTATTGTTGAATTGTATTTCAAAAGACGCCCTGTTTGGAGTTTATTTATCTATTGCAGAATTTCTTTGTTGGATTGAAGTGTAAACGCCACAGCTTCAGGTAAATGCCGTACGACGTTACAAAGTTAGTTTGAGTGCCAGGAAGGCTGAGTTAGTACTATTGGGGAGCCCTTAACAGGGCCTGTGTTGTGTTCTCTGGCAAATGCCGAGAAGGTCAGTTAGTGTAGCAGTGTCTAGAAGTACTCCTAGACACTTGAGACCAACTCTGGTTGACTTGGTTTTTGGTTCCCTCTGTTGTGGCGTTGAAATCCCGCTGAGTAAAGTCGTTGAAGTTCTGCAGTAACTGGATCGTCTCTCTAGTTGTACAGCAACAAGATTGGCGTGACTGAAATTGCCAATATGCGTGAAGCAAGCCCAAAAAAGCGTAGGTGACTGTAGCGGACAGCACGTCGGAGAAACGCACAGAAGAAGGCAAACCCGACAAATGACTTATATGGTAAATTCACCGTGCTTAAATAGCCTTGATTGGCTACTTGCACACCATTGGTTAACGGAAAATTTTGCTTTTTTCTCATTGGTGCAGCGTAAATTGAATTGAATTTAATTTGTCAGCGAATCGCTTTGTGTCGTTACAGAAGCCAATATTGTGAAACATAATGTGCTTCGATGTTTTACCGTCGAACAGTTAAATTTAGGTATATTTTTAAATGTTAAAATTAAAGATTTTGCCTTTAAACAGGGGACAAACACATAATTTTATTAATTATAAACACTTTTTTACATGAGTTTTTACAAGTGATTTTCTGTTTTCGAATAAACATTAGCCAGCATAAAGGAGCTTCTGTAACATGCAAATAAGTCAAATCCGTAGGAAATTCATGTGTAATTTGCATAATGACATTTCCTATCAGAATGAAGCCGGCGGCATGTACCACAACATTCACATTTCGGATAGATTTTAAAACGTCAGCACATATTTCATTGAAATTTATAAATAAACTCTCTATAGTGCTATCATGAATTATACTGTGTTCATACATTATTCTAATCATCATTAGTTATAATTCCTTTTGTTCAAGTTTATGTTTGAACTGTAAAAATACATTAGGTCGCCAATTCTTAGTTTGGATGGTTTGTATTCTGAGTTTCCTTTCTCCTAGATAGTCTGTCAATCAAGGCTGATGAGCGCTACCTGCTCAGATTTTAGTGGACAAAGTTTACTTCAACAGCCAAAACTTGTCCTTCGCGTCTGGCACGCTTGCACTCATTCCGTCACTACACATTTAACAATATAAGTTACTGCGCAGTTAGACCAAACTTGAGGCTTCACATGAAAATGGATGTTGTCTGTATCCCTATAGGACCCGGCAAGATTCATGCTACCACTCCAGGGCTGACTAACTTGTGCCCACCGGTCATTAGGCCAGAATTTCTATGGCATTAGAGAATCTAAATTAGTTTATATACTACTAATTTAAACTCAAACGAACAATGTTTGCCGTCTTCATGAAACTTAGGCCTTAGTATAAAAAATATATATTTTAGCAAAACTGTTGAAAAATGTTTGTTCGCCATAAACATGATTTCAGAATGCCTACCCCAACAACATATACTCAACCAAGTAGATGCTTGCACTGACTGATTGCACGCGTCTATTTAAAAAATCTAACTTTATGTATGTAGATTTTGCCAACAAGAGAAAGATCTACATGCCTGGTAAATACCAATAATCAGGATGTGCCCATTAATAGTGACTTTCTGGGTTATGTTAAGCAACAGTGCATTACCGCGCCTGCGTTACACCCAAATAGGTTGGCACATTAAGTTATAGCTAAGCGTTGATCTCGGGCTTAGATGGCAGTTGTTAAAATGCGAAGAGAGTTGAGATTGATTTTGTGCCAAACGCAATATTTTGACGAAACTATTTATAAATGCAGGCTTAGAGCCGAGAACAAGACAAAATCCGTGCTTCATATTCAATATCGCAAAGGTGTAAAGGCTCATTTTCTTATCGGTGTATACATTATTAGAAAGATTCGAGATCATTATATAACATGTTTTGGGTACCCTTATATGTACAGCGTTGATTAGCGTCCTCCTCTTTATCTAAATTTTTGAGTGATTACGAGACAGAATTTTGATTCGTCGAAATGGCATATACAGTCACATGCGCACTAATTACCACTGCCTCCAATGCTAACGAAACATCCAATGCCACTAAATCTATAGCCATTGCTACTACCACATTCATTGTAATCATAAACAACGCCATTATTTGCAGAATATACGTCGATAACAGCCACGTTCCGTCTGCTCCAACAGCCAGTACTAATTTCATCATCATAGCCTTCTCGAAAGTAATATAACCTGCAATATAATTACAAACATGTCAACAAAAACAATCATTTGTATTGATTTCATTATAACAAACAAAAGCAAAAACGTCTGAAATGTCAGATAATTACTCGTTCTATCTACGATTACCACAAATTACAGTATATACAGTATTAGCATATTCACTCTAACCAAAAGTGCAATAAAATTACCAGAAAGAATAACACTCCATCCACAAATATTTAGCCGCCACGGTAACCAATATGACTAAATCAGCAAGTGTCCTCACCAAAGTAACTAACAATTAAAATTAACAGAATATGGAGTATTCATTCAAAACATAACTGTCAAAGAAACACGTCAAGCTATATTTCAATTTGTGTTTGCTAGTTAAGATTTAGTTTTTGTTAGCCATGAATTAACGAATAATAAAAAATATATAAGAAATAAACACGAATCATTAAAGTAACTCTAAACACAACGGAAAACGGACCAAAGGTGATAAACCTGTAATGCATAATCAAGTTATGCTACACCATGTATAATTTTTACACAAGAAGTAGTCTTGCAAACACTGTAGGTGACGGAATCCCACCAGCAAAAGTTCTATGACCCTAGGAATTGGATATTTTTTCGGTTTTCGTCGCATGAAAACGAATTATACAGTTAGACAATTATTTTTTCAGCCTGCCTCAATAACAGCTGTTTAAATATAATTTGTGAGTATGAGATCAACACTAATCCCATTTTAACAAGAAACCTTAAATGTATATTGTACTGGACTATAAATGACGGTTGCACAATTTCTTCACAATTACGAACAAATGAGGTTTTGTGGAATTGAAATAAAGAGCAATATGGTATCGCGTAAATAGCCGAACACACCATCAAATCTAAATTTGGTGTCATGCACTAACGCGTTTCGAACATCACTGGTGATCATGAGAACACAATGGCAATCTGCCGAACAAATATCAAACCGAAATAAGTCTCCAAGATGTGAAAAATCTTATATAATCTTCTCATAGCAAGTATTAATTAAATAAAGCAAACACTGGTTAATATATTGTTTAAAACACATATTTGGATCTAGTTTACGAGCAGGGTGTAAAAACAAATTATATTCTATCTAAACAGTCGCACAATATTGGAAAACTGCCCTCAGTCTTACGTTCTGACGCGTTTCAAGCGGACATAATCATTATAAGAGCACCACGGCAAATTAAATAGCGTGAGCCATATATATTCAATGCGGTTTGATCCTCGATAGTCAGTTTGCCGTCGTACTCTGATGATGATCAAGGAAGGTCGAAACGCGTCAGTGCGTTGCGGTTGGCGGTAGTTTTGTTATGTTGTTCGACGACTGGTTAAATACAATGGGATTGGTGTTTACTTAAATCAAAACCCTGTTGCATGGAAATCAATGATGACGCTGCTGATGATAAACATTTTTAAAATCAAGATTTCGAACTTTAAATAGGCGACAGTCCCTATGTATATGCACAATAAGTAAACATGGCACATCATTTTTCAGAAGAACGTACCGACGCGTTTCGATTTTCATTTATCAGCATCAGAACATGGCGGAAAACGACGAGTAATAAACTGAGATAACTATACGAATTATGATAGATATCAAATAATTTTCTCACCAAAATATGCTTTCTTACACTGTACATGTCTGAAAAGGTCTGCTGCACAGGTTCTATGCAGTTATGAGAGTAATATTTTTTGATTTTGTCACATGTATAATATGTGTATAATTAAACAAACCTTAATTATGCGGGTGGCGATAACAATTATTTGAATTATGTGTACGAGATGTTAATAGACGCAAATCAAATTATATCTGACAAATTAGACGAAGTTACAGAACAACAGTCTACTACACGTTCTGATGCTTTACGATATTCCATTATCCTCAAGAGAACACGGCAAAAAACTGACTAGCATGGATCAAACCGCAACGCATATACACGTTATGATAAAATGAATATGTGGTTCGCACCTCTAATAATATTAGCTTCCGCTGTACTTCACATATTTATTCTATCAGTGCAATTTGTTCTTGTCACACTGGTATTTGGAGGGTGGTAGGATTCTCACAGTTTGAAATAATTAGGCTGGTTGAAAATTTCTATATTTAAATTTTAGGCAAATTTATCGCTAAATAAGGACGGACTTTATTATAACCTATCTGAGTTCGATTTAATTAAAATTCACAAACGTAATTAATTAGTTGTTTTCTTATCTCAAAATTAGTTTGAATCATGGAATTTCTTAGTAATTGTGTTTAATTTTATTAATTTTCTGCTAATTAATTTATTTCCTGTACTTCAGTTATGTGGACTGACGAAAATTTTGATAAACGTGTAACTATGTAGATTAATGAAGAGAGAGTTAATAATAAGTTTTAGAATTCTATGAATTTGTTAAAGAAATATTTGTAAAGCTTGCAGATTGCATCTACATCACAGGTTATTGTAGACACTTCTTATCTTATCTTGCGTAAATGGAATTGTTCTGCAATTGTATAATTGCTGGATAGCATGGAATGTCTAAGTTAATCATAATTAGTAGAGAAGTGCAGCAAATCAAAGGTTTTTATCCGGTTTAACCGTTATCATACTAATTTATGTATTAATTAAATAGGCATAATGCGGAACATAATGCTCTGCTTAGCAGCAAATAATTAAATTATAATAAAAATATTTTGTGTAGCATGATCAAATAAGAATGCAGCATTCAGAATGGTATAAAATAACACGTGTAATTTTCACAGTGGCATCATATCTAATTTAAACAGAATATGGTCATTATTAATAGTGTAGCTGCCCTCTCTGAATGAAAGCTGTTTATTATGAAATACTGTCTCCATATGTAATAAGTATGGAAAATATAATGGGTACTGTTTTTTTTAATTGCTCTGAACCATAGAGGTATGTGAATCGCTTTATATTACACAAATCTGTATGTTGAATTTAGCTGGATTCACTTCTGCATTTACAGTACTTAAAGGAACTTTAATTAAACTTTTGATACAAAATTTTGTATACAAAACGGTTGTTCAACAGGCATTGAGCACTTCACTTATGGATGCCACTAAAATAGCATATGACATTTAGTATAATCAAGATTTCGATAATGATATAAATACTTGTCACTTTAAGTAAATACCAGTATAAACTAATAGTTGTATAGTGTAATTTCGTCCTTATTGGAAACTCATCACGTACTGGCCAGAATTTGCCGAGGACATGGCTCTAAACTTGGTACGTCTGGTTTGGCATCTGATGCTCTAACCACTGAGCCACACTGCCACACAATACACAAATTTTCAATTATATACTAACTAATGCAAATCGTTTAGTCTTTTGTCTATTAGGTGAAGCGGTACAACTAAACATCTCCAATTTGTCATTATTTAACAGACACCACTCGGCATGAGTAAGTGGTATTTAAATGAACATATTGATAATTAAATGAACATTGGTTGCGCCGTTGTTGATAACAATTACTATAATCAAGTAAGCGATCCAGATATAAAAACCTGACCCATTAAATATATACATTTGTCAGTATAAACTAAAAAATAAAAGACTAACCGAGATTTATAAGTTAGTTTATAACTGAAAATTGGGTTTACTTTGCGGAAGGTTGGCTCAGTGGTTAGAGCGACAGATTCCGAAGCAGACGTGTCCAGGTTCGAGCCCTGTCCGCGGCAAATTCAGGCCAGTACGTAATGAGTTCCCAATAAGGATGTAACCGGCTTACCGGATAAATTCCATTTTCTACACTTTACAATTATAAGTTTATACTGACAAATGGATGTACTTAATATGTCAGGTTTTTATATCAAGATCTCAAATTTGATTTTGGCATTTGACATTTTTCTGTAATCTCTGGATCAGAGTTGAGTTCAATTAGTTATTGCAATTTCGAAACAATTGATGACGGGCCAAATCACTGTAGTTATAACCAGGAATGCTTTCAACAATTGCTGATATTTTACTCCATAAATGTGGAGCCCTTTCAGGGGTCTATTATGTGTAAACGTGGATCTCAGAAGGCTTTGTGTCTATGTATGACATTACCAAAAGGAGGGCGGGGGTGAATAATTACACGGTCTCTTTTGAAATTATCATTTCATGCTGTTTTGTGTTGGATTATGCACGATTTACGCAAACAAAACGCGCAGCATAAAACTGGTAAAAATTACATATTGTGCTGAGCAGTGCCGCTAATAACTTGCCCACCAACCAACAATTAATTTAAGTAGAATGACAAACAAAGGTAAATTATTGCTCAGAAACAAGTTGGTCGGTGTTACCTCGATTGAAATTAAACAAGCGGCACAAAACTAGTAGTAGGTAAACTACCTACCCGTTTGGGAAACTAACAGCTATTTCATTAGTGATTTTTTTGAAATGGTAGCTATATGAATGTGAAGCACATTGACCATGGATATAACAGGCTAATTAACAACAGTTAACTACATATAAACTAACAAATTAAAGGTTACACAGAAATTAAAGCTGAAACACTGTCCGTTAAATAGATCTAGCTGCATATTACAGCTGCTAGTCAGCCACAGAATTCCTGTTTTAATCAGCATAAACAATATATAGTTAGAAATTTGTGCGTGTCAGTGTTAAATATAGTCAATTGGATATTTTAAATTTGAGTGGCGTGAAACAATCGAAAGAGAGCTCTCATAATGCGTATAATATCGCGGATGTAATGTGCACGGTTGTGTAATAATTACGCCTCACAATATATGTTTATGATTAATAACCTAGAAGGATAATTATATTGAACCATATGTGGCCATAATTAATGGCGTGGGAGGATAATTACAACAGTCAATTTCACGTCGAAATTGAGAGCATAACATGACGGTTCTGAAAGTAAACAGTTTATTGTTATGTATGTTCGAGAGTCGCCGAACGTATTGGCTATAAAACGGATACTGTTTGTTGTTGACCGTGTCTATGAATTCTAACAAATGATACTCGCTTGCAATTTTCATTTTAAATTATTTTTACTGTGTAAGTAGCTGCTGCTTCAATTTATTCATTGGATAAAGGAACACAGGAACATTTGCGCCCGTATCTATACTAGTCTATAAGAATGGATCAGTTAAAAGATATTGTCGAAATGTATTTCGATCTAACAGGCTATGTACACCACGCTGGCTGCCAGTCTTCGGAAAGGATAGACACGAGTGCACCAACAGCATGAAATAGTGTGCAAGCAAGTTGGGTATCGGAAGCAAATATCGGGATTTGAGCTCCAGTGTGAATTAAAGACAGGTAGTCCGGCTAATAAGTATTGGGAAATATGCGTTGATTCAACAAGTGTTGAGAATTAAACAGGCGCAGAACTGTGGAATACCTTTGGAAAGCCGCTCTAGACATTCCAGAAATATCGCTGCTAGAACTGTTGTAAAGATGAAGCATTCAAGTCTAATTCTTTTGGAATCAGTCTTGATAGGGCATTCGACAATGTAGATAACGAGAGAGGCATTCCAATCTTAAATACTAATTGTTGCGGAGAACTAATATGTATGAAAGAATGTATTAGGTGTTGCGAACCTAGTAGCAAATTAGTTCAGTTGTGACCAGAAGGATAAACCAAAGACAGCATGAACGGAAAGTATAATCTCATGAACATTCGTTTCGTGGCTACTGGCGACTCATCAGTAGGAGCCGGTATTCAACCCTTTAATCACTCTATATTTGGGTGAGGTATGTGGGACTGTATCGTACCTCAACCCAAATATATAGTGGTTTAAAGGTGTTTTACCGGTTCTTACTGATGAGTCGCCAGTAAGCACGAAACGAATTTTCATGAGATTATACTTTCCGTTCATGCTGTCTTTGGTTTATCCTTCAGGTCACAACTGAACAAATTTGTTACTAGGTTCGCAACACGTAATACGTACTTGCATTCCAATCTTGTTGTCACGAACAAGGGGAATCAAGTCGTGGTTTCGTGAAACGTAAACGTAAATTCTATTAGGATCTGTTGCCTAAATGCGTCGTTGCCAAATTAAGTTTTGTTAAACTAATTACCCGATCAACTTGGAGATCTTTATTTTGCATTAGGTTGCTACTGACCAGTTCTGTTTTGCGTTCATCAATGTATAATTTGCGCAAAATCATCCAAGCAGCATAAGCGAGGTTAAAGGAATTTTGTGTTCTCGTTGTTGCACCTAATAATCAGATTAAAACTCAGTGAATGGGTTTGAACGACAGACCAAGGCAAAATGCCGTTAGTCACAAGTTGCACATTGCAGTGCTTTTTGGAACCGCTTAAGAAGCACACACCTGGTGGTAGATAACTATGTACTAATTTGGGAAACTAATAATCAGCTCATAAGGGACGTGTTCAAGGTGGCAGCCAGATGAGTGTAAAACACATTCAGTAACACATTGGATATATGTACCACAGGCTGTTGGCCTGAAGATAATTATGTAATAACTAAAAAATTTGTCTACTCAAGAAATTAAAGCGGAAGCATCATTCGTAGAATAGATCTTGCTTTACAGTACGGTGTAACAACATTCTCTGGCGAGCAGTAGGGAAGTGCACTACTATAGCTAGATAACACTAATAACTTTTTTTAATCACCATGTATATTTTAAAAAGTTTTAAAATGGAGATAAAGTCTCTGTATATCAGCATTATTTTTCTACAACTAAGGGCTTTTAATTTGAGAATCATGATACAATTTAAATGAGGCTTTCGACAAGCGTACGACATTTCACGTTTAATTTGCACGGTTGTATAGTAATCACGCTAGAAAACGTGTGCTTGATTTTTATGATAATACGATAGTTATATTACACCATGTATGGTCATTATTGATTAACAGCATAGCGTGACTGTTGTAAGCATTCCAATTCTATCAAGAACTATTTTCTGAAAGTTTTAAATACATGGGCTATATAACGGATAAAAACTGCTATTGTTGTCTTTAATTTTGAATAAATTTGACTCCATCATTAATTATAATTTTGTCATGTTTTTTGTGGAGACGAGCGCTTTTCAAATTTTTCTATAGCGAATAGAACAGGAAACTAACGACAACAAGGTGCATCAATGTTAAGAAGGAAATTCGCGCCAAATTATGGATTTACACTGGCGACAAGGCCAGGTAGACAGAACGTGAGCTCGCTCCAACAGATTAGAATAGTTTTCAAACAGGTTATTCATCGGACTGGGAAAAAATCTTTATCGAGAGGATCACTCTGCTAAATACGGATGTGAAAATTTCCAGTGCTTCAACATATGCGCTAGAATCAATTTTAGGAAATACACAAGTGAGGCTCCTCTAACGGTAATCAGCAGTGTTCGAGAAAGTATAGTCTCGGAGAAAAATACAGTATGAAGAATATACTGGAAGGACGCGTTGGCTAAATGATAATAGAAACATGTTCGTTAGACCAGCAAGTATTTGAAACCACAATGATGATCAGACGAGGAAAATACTAGTTAGTGCCGATCAGGCAGCGTGCAGTAGTGTGCGAGCAAGTACTGTCTCGGAGACAATTGCAGGATCCTCCACTTCTATATTGATAGAACACAAATAGGACGAGAAAGCTTAAAGATAATGTAGAAATGTGCGGTAGATCATCAAGCATTTGAGATTGCACTACAGATCATTCTCGGTAAACTTGATGTAAGGCAATTTGGCCCGCGTGCAATGGTGTTCCAGCATGTCCAGCACCGGAGACGTTTGCAGGAACTACAATTCCAATATGGATAACTGGCTGAAAGATCAAGTCCACTAATGAAGGATGTAGAGGTTTGCGGTGCTAGATCTGGCATTTGAGAAGATACGGGTATTTATGCTGGGTAGGCGTTACGTAAGGCTGCACCTACAGCGTATAGTAGTATATAATTTTGAAATATGCGTACTGATCACTTGATGTTCGCAGGTTGGTTGTTTTGAGGTTTTCATGTTTACGTCAATCAGAAGAGGTTCAATGCAACTTTACAGACCAAACCAAGGATATTTCCTTTAATTTCACATCTATTTCAATTATTGTTTAATTTTGTTGTCTATATATATATAAATATATATATATATATATATATATATATATATATATATATATATATATATATATATATATATATATATATATATATATGTGTGTGTGTGTGTGTGCGTGTGTGTGTGGAGAAAGCTGTAAACAGCTAATGTTGATGACTCCATAGAAATTGTGCAGCCGACATTCCTAGTCAAGTGCAATATTTGCGAGATTGCTAGAGGTGAGAGCCGTATATCTCACTTTGATTTCTATATATTTTCAATGCGGTTTGATCCTCGATATTCAGTTTGCCGTCGTACTCTGTGATGATCATGGGAGGTCAAAACGCATCAGTGCGTTGCGGAAGGCGGTAGTTTTGTTATGTTGATCGACGACTGGTTAAATACAATGGGATTGGTGTCTACTTCAAGCTCGCAAATTTGATTTAAAGTTTCATATATAACTTAATTTCTATTGACTGCCGAAATTTAAATAAAAAAAAATATATATTCTGTCCTGGTTCTTTGAATTTTAGCAACAAGCACGATGCTCTGCATAAACAATAGTTCCATTAAACAACAATATTACTCACGCGTCTAATCAATCCTGACAAGCATACTTAGCTTTACCAAACATTCAACCAGATAAAACACCAATTTAATTTATTCAAACTTCACAATCAAATCACTTTTTTTTCCATCACAACGCCTGGAAGTTCACAAATTGAAAAGAGCTTAATGCAAAGATCTAAACCATCTGCTTTTTACATGATAGACATAGCACAAATCCTAAAGTATGCGAAATGACAGACTGATTACTGAGAAAAATATTCGTTAATGGAATATCTAAATGGTAGAACACGCCTTAACCCACACAACAGATAGACTAGTAAATAGACTTCAGACGAAACTTCGTCGCACAGTCATATGTGAAAAGATAGATAACAAAAACGTACTAGTATGATTTTTGCAAATGAATACAAATAAAACACAAAATCAGAATGGTTCTCTCTCCTCGTTGCAAATTTCAACCAATAACGAAGAGAGTGCAATAGTGTTGTATAAATATGAGGAAAAACCTTCGTTTTTATTCATAATAAACTTTTCATAGATTAAATAACAAAATAAATTAACACAGATTCTTTTATATGTTCTCCTTAAAGTTTGCGGTCTTCATATAAACACCAATCCCGGAATATCTAACCAGTTACATAACAGCAAAATACCGTCAGGCATACGTACTGACGCAATTTGTTTATCTAAGGTCATCAACACTGTACGGCAGCAAACTGACTATCGATGATCGGCGACAAATGCAAACAAAATTTAACAACATTAGAAATTTGGCTATCTGCACTAGTTATCTCGCATATCATTTATCTAATTGCAAATGTCGACTGCACATTTTCCAGGCAGTCGCAAACAGGTATGCCAAACTAATTTAGTTGAGAGACGCACATCTAATTTGCTTTCCTTTTATACTCATTGCGATTTGTCCCTCGTTTGCCAGCTTGCCTTCATGTTCTGATGATGATCTTGGATGGACATAAAGTATACGTACGTTTTAGCGACTGTAATATTCCTATATTGTGCGCGTGGTTTGGTATAATGAAATCGGTTTTTATCTCAAGCTCGCAAACCCTTTTTGGCGAATTGCTATCACGATATGCTTTGTCCAAAATTATTATTTTTCTTCAAATTTGATTAAACTAATTTCAAGTATATCTTTGAGAATTATATTCTCGCAAATTTCATGTATTCTTCCGAGTGTGAACATTTCGTCTTCATTGTAAATTTTTGTTGTGAAAAAAATTATGCCGCATTTTTCGAAGGAATAAGAGAGACATTTCTTAGAGCTGAATAACACCGCATAGATGTTTCAATTGATTTCCTAGATTAACCAGAACATCCTAGTCAAAATTAACATAAACTAACTTGCGTGTACCTCGTCAGCTTGTATAGAACACAAACAAAAATCCCACAACACACACAGTTGTTTAACCCTTTTTTCGCTTCGGTATTCAGTGCTTTGCATTCCCATTTACTTCCCAAACAAACATAAGACATTTTAAATTTGTGGTATCAAATATCTGACAATATCTTGTTGGTTTTTAGGCGCTACAGATATTCACTCAAAAATAATTGACACGTTTACAAATGTTCGAGATGAGATTGATGTTTTGTTGATGAAAAGAATTGGTAATATTTAGTACCCTTTCAGCCTCCCGTAAATAAACATTGACACCTTCCGTCCAGTCCGGTACTTCTTAAGGAGATTTAAAAGAATGTTTGGTTTATATAGTAATTATTCAAACCACAATTATTCTTTTTTCCTACTTGGTAATAGAAGCATTTAACAGTGTACTTAAATGTTAAAAAATATTTTACATTGTTAAATGCAACAAAGTGTTGCACATTTAGGCCCTACTGTCATATGGCCAATCCTTTCCCCCCAAACATTATGAATAACGGAAATTCTTGATGGTGTAAATTCATGGCAGAATTTACGGACTTTTCAGTAAATTTTTACACCTACGTTATGGTTGATGTACAAAAAGCGTCTAAATATACAGACTCTTTCAAAACACGAAACATTCAATGATATTTATTGCATATAGATTAAGGAAATATGGTTTAGCGAAAAATTTATTACGTGAAATTTAAATAATATCGTAGGGCACCGTTGATGAGAAAAATTTTTTATAACAGAGAACATAGTCTAGTTAATACTAATGGTAAAAAAGTCATGTCAACAATGTGTATTTGTGTGTTCAGTGTCAAACTTAAAGCTAATTGAAACTTCTACATGCATTTATACGTTCATTTTCTGCAAGAGCACAAACGAAATTAAAATGTCTATTTTATCTGGTAAAAACAATTAAACTAATGCAGCTGTTAAGGAAATAATTTAAATGTGGTCATCAACTGGACGAAAACTTGGAAATCGCTTCTGTACATTATGGGATTGATTCACTGATGTGTACTTTTCCATAGGTTTTTATTTTGATATATATATATATATATATATATATATATATATATCATTAAACTAATTAACTTCTGCTTCTATAAATGTAACATACATGTCACCAACTATTTCCGTCTCGTTAAAATCTGACGCCAAATATAACTGTTTTAATAGCGTCATTTATTGAATTGTATTTGTTACAAAAATGTGTTTTAATACAATGCGTTTCGCTAATGATATATGCTTGATCATTTAGTTTAACTGTCTTAACTGTCAGAAGACAAAAATTGCGGCCAATAGTCATATTGCTCTGGTAACCTCAGAGTTGTTACTACAGCTCGTGGTTGAATGAACTGAAGTTTTTTTATAAGATAAATTACTATTAGGGACTATTTATATCTTGCAGATATCACAGCTAAAAGTGAGAATTAAAATATAATGCGATTGTAAAAATTTGAGTTAGCTGACATAATGAGACAAAATAAAGTAATTTGGAAAAAACAGGTCGATTAATTAGTAATTGATAGATCTTTATTTAATGTTTAAAATTTAAGAAATGCTATAATATAAGAGAGTATATGAGTTTTTTTCAACAACAGTCTCGAAAAAAGAATATAAATGAAAATATCTACAATAGGTAGCATTTATGTAGTATTTTTAAGCAAACGTTCAACACATCTAATTAAGTGGTATTAGAGATCAATATCATGATTAGAGCACACATTATAATATAAATCCATACTCGTTTACAGATGCAGCTAATGGATATTAGCATGGAACGTTTTCTAATTACAAATAGCAACAAATTTATATGCAATTACCTGATCTGCGTTTTGACTAACGCAGCTTTCATTGTTCCAGTAAGAAAATTACTGGAACAATGAAAGCTGCGTTAGTCAAAACGCAGATCAGGTAATTTCAATTAATCCAGGTGCGAAACACGGAAACTCCTTCAAATTTATATGCAGTTTTACGATCGTCTCTGATACCTAGAAGGGTGTAATAAATCTTTCCTTTTCAATAGAATAATTTTCCAATTAAATACACCGGGTGTTGCTCATATATAAACTGAATACAATAAAATTTGGTTAGACAAATTGTTACAAATTTAAACATTAATTAATTGCACGGATGATGGTAAAAATTCTTTAATTCAAGTTTGCAAGCTTTAAGTATATACCATTCAAATTAGATTTAATCAGTGGTCGAAAAACATAGCAAAAATACCACCAGTCGTAAGCAATGCCACGTTTCGACATTCCACGACCATCATCAGAGTACGGAGGCAAACTGGATAGTGAGGTTCAATCCGCACTGCATATATATATGGAATGTGAAAGTAGATATGCTGCTCGGACCATCAAATAGTCTCGCATATATTGTACTTGTCTGGAAATGTCGGCTGCACAGTTTTTATGCAGTCACGAATATTAACTATTTGCATCTTTCGCCATATATATATATATATATATATAGTATATATATATATATATATATATATATATATATATATATATATATATATATATAGGCACACAATTAAAAATTAATTGATTGGGCGGGTGGTGATAAAAATTCTTTAAATCAAGATTGTTAGCTTGAAGTAAACACCAATCCTATTGTATTTAACCTGTCGTCAAACAAAATAGCAACCTACCGATGTTTTTACAGAAAAATAGCAAGTAGAGAGAAGGGATTTCTTTACCATTCCGAGGTTTTTAACTAAAACCTCGTTGCAAAAACGAAAATTAATATTTGCGGACGACATGTTGTCAAACAATAGTGTCCTAACTATTATTGGCAAACCAGTTCTCCATTTTATCCATTGGAGTTCGAAAATTGTATAAAAAGATGTTTAAAAATAAATTGTTTTATCTTCTGCCAGCTTGGGCCTACGTTTCATTAGCTCGGATTTTTCTCAGCTTCTTTAATGATTTTGTTGATTTAAATACATGAATCGACAGGTATTTTAAAGAACTTGAAATGATTATACATGATCATAAAAAAGGCACAGGGTTTTCTACCCACAGATTTTAATAATGTTTACGGGTCCTTCATATGAAATCCACTCGTTTGTGTTTAAATCATCTCCCTGAAATTTAGAATAAAAGGATAAAATCTTACTTCGTCAGATTCAAAATTTGCACAGTGTTCTGCTTCGACACCAACTAAGTAACTATAACCCAGCGGCATTAAACACCGATGATATCCCTCTAAATATCGGATACAAATTTACGTCATGTTGTCAATTATAAATGAATTCCTTCGCTGTATTTTAGATTCAGATTATGTTACAAAGATCTGAATGTGAGGTTGAAAATAGTTTTGGTAAAATACGGGTATTTCAAAAAGATTTCGTCCTCAAATTGAACGCTGCATACATTCAAGAACTATAGTGTTTTTGAATCGTAAACCCGGTATCTTTGTGAGTCTGAGAAAATAAATAAAAACATGTGTACGGAAGAATACATCTTATGCTCATGTTGGCTTTGGCATATATTTCCGGCTCTTTTATGGAAATAAATTTTTTGTGAGCCTAGCCTAAGTTAGTTCGCTGCAACGAAATATATAAAACTCTGTATTATATATAATCCTGCTAGATATATTTTCTGTTCTTGCAATGAAATATCTGCTGTAATAATTTGTCTACCCATCGAGAATGCAAACGAATCAAGCAAATTCATAAATAAAAGAAGCTTCATGCACAATGCGTCAGGTATTTTAGATTAAATTTCCAGCCAGATATTTTGCAAATAACAAAACGCGCTTAATTTAGACTTTTTGGGGTAAATCGATACAATTTGAAGGTAAAGACAAACGATGTTATCAAATCTATCTTTTCAAATCAAAATAAACAAGCTATTTCTAACTCATACTCTTTGGCTAAATTATTTTTTGATTGTTTGTACAAATTGATTTACTTTCACATTCTAAATTTAGTTCAACTTTGCTTTTATATTTCTTAAAAAATAAATGTTTCACTTCGTCCGAGTGTATTGTACGCAGTTCACTTTCCTTTTTATTTATAAATTATCCTTAAAGGTTCACTTCAGAATGTATTGACGATTTAATGAAGTTATTATCATTATTAATGAAGAGGATGAAACCATTTCTGTAGAATGAAAAGCTTTTCGCTACTGTTCCTTAATTCATCGAGATGGAATTAAATGAGAGAAGAAAATTTTTCAACCAGTTTCAGTTTAAATAAAAAATCTGCATTTAAGTTTATGTGTTAGTTGGATTTATTTCTGCACAGCAAGGTGCGAACATAAACCATAGAGATGGACATCTTATTCATGCCATATTCTACGCGAAACTACAACTAAATTAAATATGCTGAAATTCACCGTTTCAAATCAGTACATCAGTTTATATTATAAAATATCTCGTAAAATCTCTAGTTGTTTCAGCTCAGTTGCAACTATGTTAAAACCTTACCCAGTTTGATGACCACATTTCCATTCACCGACTCATGCCATCAATGAGATGTTTACTTTCGCTCAGTTTATCATCGATATCCAGTCTACATTCATTTTAAGATTAAGTTAAAGTTAAAACTTAGCGTTATCTACGCTGAGCAATACTGCTTTATATGCAAAGAATTTGTGTTGTAATTTAAAATAAATGACAAATTTACGAAATAGTTTAAATTGTAAGTGATGTATTAGGTGTTGCGAACCTAGTAACAAATTAGTTAAGTTGTGAACAGAAGGATAAACCAAAGGCAGCATGAACGGAAAGTATAATCTCATGCACATTCGTTTCGTGCTTACTTGCGACTCATCAGTAAGAGGTGGTATTACGCCCTCTAACCACAATATATTTGGGTGAACAATGTGGGGTAATAGGACGGTACAATCTCCTAGACGAATGTGTAAACCTGTAAAATTGTACACTGTTTCATTTTTACGCCGTAACATCCAAAAATTATCTCTTCATATGGAATTCTTTCATATTAAGGCATATAGAAAAACTTGATTTCCATATATATCCAATGCGGTTTGATACTCGATAGTCAGTTTGCCGTCGTACTCTGATGATGATCATGGAAGGTCGAAACGCGTCAGTGCGTTGCAGCTGGCGGTAGTTTTGTTATGTTGTTCGACGACTGGTTAAATACAATGGGATTGGTGTTTACTTCAAGCTAGCAAACTTGATTTAAAGAATTTGTTACCAACACCCGCGCAATCAATTATTGTTAAAATATAGAAAAACTATTTGTTGACATTCATGAAACAGATTATGATTCTTTAAAATTTTCTTCCAAAATTGTGGACATAATTCAGCATGGTTCGCAGTTATTTTATTATTGTTTGATCGCGTTTATCGCATTAACGCTATGTTTTTAATTCAATGCGTGAAACCGGATTTTGAAAGAAGGCGTGCGAAAATTTGATCAACCATCGTATACTAAGATTGTGACTGGTTAAGTTAAATCTGAACAATTTAGCAATTCCACGAACATTAGTTGCGCGGGCGGTGATAACAATTATTATAATCAAGTTTACGGTCTTGATTTAAGCCCCAGACCCATTAATTGCTTACACATGTCAGTATAAATTAAGAATTGTGTAGTGTAGAAAAGGCAATTCATCCAGTAGACCGGTTTCGTCCTTATTGAGAACTCATCATGTGCTAACCTGAATTTGCCCAGGTTCGAGCTCTGTCCGCGGCAAATTCAGGCCAGTACATGATTTCGCAATAAGGACGAAACTAGTCTACTTGGTGAATTGCCTTTTCTACACTATACAATTCTTAATTTATACTGAGCAATTGTAAGTAATTAATGGGTCAGGTGCTTATATCAAGACCGCAAACTTGATTATAATAAAAGTTTAGCAATTCATCTTTAACGTAATGCACAATTTCATTGACTGCCTTAAAACCAATAAGAAGGCAACAATCTGTCATTGCCATTAACCAATCTCTTGTTAGCTGCGATTATCTTCACGCAATGCATTACCTATGCAACACACTCAGACTTGCTTGGTGGATACATTCGCTATCGCCCTGTCGTCTCGTTGACTGTCTTCATAATCTTCTTCACACACTATGACTTAATAGTACATGTGGTCGTCAATTACGTCAACAATTGCTGATACACATCAAGGAAATCGTTGTGAGCCTGTTGTTGTTATCACTGATCGCCAGCTAGGCTTAACAAGTCCTCAAAACCTAGATTACAAAATCCTGCTTTTTACAATCTACTGGCATGTGTGCATTTACCCTGACCAAAACTAGCCAACAAGCAGGAAACGAACGGTAGGGCTCTAGATGGACTTCTGGACAATAGCCTTTACACTGGCGCACTCTAATATCGGTATCAGACAGCGAATGTTACTCACGACATTCTTCGGGTCTATCCACCGTAATTTTTTAATTATGCCTTTATGTAGCGTTGCACAGCATTTTAGCTTAGGCCTCACGAAATGTTAGTAATTTAAATGACCAAAAAATTGTTTTTTTTAGGCAACAATCAAAAATCATATAAATCACACGCATATTAACAGGTGTATGAATGCTGCATTTTGATTTTGATTTAGCATAACGTATTCTGTCGTTTTTTTCCTTTATTGGTATATATACGCTTCTTACTTTTCGCAAATTGAAATAGATTTTTATCATGGAAAACTTGTAATTTAAAAGAAATCCCAAATTTATTAAATGCATTTGTACGAACCGTGACATTGTACAATATTTCCGTAAAGTAAATATAAAACGTAATAATATGCTCTTAATGAAAAAACAGAATTCTAATAAATAGCATCTTCGCTGCAGAGCAATATTACTTTGAATGTGTGCGATCTGTAGGCAGTACTTTTAGTATATACTCATGCAGGCCAATTGGGTGCTGCTCTTCAAAATTAATTAAATCTGTCAGCATTAAACGACAGATTTGAATATAAGAATTCTGACTTAGGAGGTAGGATCATTTGCTTAAGATTACCAATAAACATTCGATCGTTAGGTTATCAATTCCACGCCAATAATTTCTTACGCACAGGAAAATTTGAAAAAGATCTGACATGTCTATTTGTCACACAATAAGCACATATAGTGACAGCAAAATTTCTATATCACATGGGAAAACTTACAAATTTATTAAGTTACTCCAGCAATTCAGAAACAGTGCATTCTGCAGATATGACGAAAACAAAAATGGAGCAAATTTTAAACATATTTCGATACTGACCACTCTTCAGACAATTAATAATGAACAGAAGAGATCTCGAAGCAACTGGACATACGAGGTTCCCTGAGCAGGACGTAACACTAAGCTAAGTTAGGAAAATTTTAGACACTAGACGAATAATCATATCGAAAAATTTCGATAGCATATAGCATGAAAATATAAAGAGATATCATCCAGTCTCGTTAAAAATTGAGTTGATTCATTATATATATATATATATATATATATATATATATATATATATATATATAGGACTTTAAGACAACATTATTCCCTGCATGTATCTAACAATACTTTCAGTGTAACAGTCTAGTTTTTTTATGTAAAAATATTAAACTGAGAATAGTCTGCATTTCTACTAATAATATTTCTAGAGCGGATTTTTCGTTTGTTAAAAATCTTGACATTTTAAATTATTAACTAATATGGACTGGGGTGCGCATGTTAAAGTTGCATGTTTTGGCGTAACTATTTAGTAGTTCTTGGGCAAACGAATGATAATATTTTAATGCATACTCGAACGAGAGACTGATTATGTATTGTTAATGTGTGGGGTCATTCGGAATATATATATATATATATATATATATAATTAGGAAGAAAGAACACATTAATAACAAAGTGGATAAAGGCGAGAATGACTTTTACATGCAAACAGGCACACACACAAGCACAAACGTTTACACACTCACCAACTAGCCAAAACAAGAAACAGAATTAAAAACGAGTCAGATTTTGTTGCCATTAGCATAATCAATTGAAAATTGTATAAAATATGTATAAGATGATGTATAAGATAAATGACCTTATCCACTTTTTATCAATGTGTTCTTTTATTCTCAGTAAATATACCTGTGTTAAATTAAAAAGGTATGGACATTAAATATATATATATATATATATATATATATATATATATATATATTGATATTAGGAAGAAAGAACACATTAATAACAAAGTGGATAAAGGCCATTTATTTCGTGAATACTAATCATCTCTTTTACAATCATACATATTTATACATTTTGGGTTTTCAATTGATTATGGTAGTGGTAGTCGAGGGCCTAGAATCAACAAAAATACAATCGGATTGGCAACAAACTGAAGTGGAAATAATAGAGACGCATACGGTGACAGAAGATTCCAAGCACAGAGTTAGAGTTTAACTCAGCAATCCACACTCATGCTGCTACCATGTGGAAATTACAAATTTTGCAAAACAAGGTGAAACGACTCAACTACACTAGGAAAATAGCACCTGTACATGTAACAGTGAACAAGCGCACAAATGGTTACTCTCGTCGTCAACACACGACCAGATCTCAGAGCCATCACTTTGTAATAATCGAGAGAATGACCTTTACATGCAAACACGCATCACACAAACACAAAAGCATACAATCATATATATATATATATATATATATATATATATATATATATATATATTATATAAAAATATTAATAATTATATAAAATACAATAAGAATATCTTCGTGGTACCCGTTTCAAGGAAAATAATAATAAATTTTAAAATATACAAGACATGTTTCTAAAGATTTTTTGCCAAATTATCTATAAATGAATATACGAGAAAAGTATATATATATATATATATATATATATATATATATATATATATATATATATTGGGATGCACAACATACATTTAAACACGAAAAGAATGCGAATCAAGAGAATAGCCAATTGACTTTTTGCATTATCTCCAGCTCAAGATTAATAACCGAACATGCTTTTTCGTCTTGAATCAATTCGGCTGGTATTTGTTTTCCCTTAGAGATTTTAGTGCAGCTAATTCCGTTCTGTTATTGCATTTAGCAAATATCGCAAAAAATGCTAAAGCTAATTATAATTATACCTGCGACATTTAAAGGATATTTTGAGTAATTGCAGACCTTTATTTAGTATTCGATTTGAAATGAGCGTTTTATTCTGCAAATTTCTTTCATTTCAGCAATGCACCATCTGGTCGGTCGGTCTACGTAAGTTAATCGGAAACATGCGCATGTGTATACGTGAATAGTATTTGAGGTCGACATTAGAGCCATTTTCTCTTTAATTGCTGGTAAATGCAAGTGTAATTCTTTTAATAACTCTTGTAGATCCGGTACAATAACTGTGCTTGTGAGCTTTACTTCAAATTTCATCAGTGCTGTGGGTTAAACAGAACGTCTTTTAACTGGGATGTTCAGGTAAATTAAAACACAAATAATCTGTTTATGAATGCTTCCATTAAAACAAAACTGCAAAAACAAAGAAATTTGCAACGGAAAAAATACTAAGAATCTTACAGCATGGTTGTATTATACGGAAAATTTATTAATTTGAAATATTATTTACAAATACACATGCGAAATACGCCGAGCCACTTACGTAGGCCGATAGAACAGACGGATACTTGCCCGAATAAAGGAACATTGCATATTTGAAAATATGCTGAAATCAAATCGTGAATACACGTCTGCAATTGCACAACAAATCATTGACACCTCGCATATATGTCCTCCATATATTGGATGTAATTTAGCTACTATATACAATAACAGAAATGAGTTGGCAAAATACAATGCTCTATAGAGAAACAGGTTGAAGATGTATGCAAGCAGAAAAACCATAATCGGACATGGATTCGTTCGATTGTTCGCTTATTTCAAATTCTTTAAACGTTTATATACACACACATATATATATATATACGCTATATATATATATATAATATGTTTGTGTGTGAGTGAGTGTGTCTTTGTATTTTTAGAAACTTAAGGAGAATATATGAGATAAAATTTATTTTTATTTTAGCTCATGAAATCTGTACCAAAAATATCAATAAGGTTCACATTCAAAATGCTGAGGACAAAGAAAGTTTTATTGGAAAGAACATTATTATCAGTGTATTAATCCAATCTGGTTCCTAGGACTTATGGTGTGCAGTTTGCGCAAGACTAGACAACGGGTCTATCGTGGAAATAGGACAAGGTTTCATTATTTCATTATTAACAGTTAAAATTAGATGATGCTGTATTGTCACCAAGAGGTTAATGTGCAATTTGTGTAGTTTATAGGCTAAGTCATTTTGGATGAATGCCATTTATGATGTTTTTAGTTGTTTTGACAAAAGGTAGCTTATGAGTTTTAAGATATTAGAATATGATATAAAACCAGGAGCTCTGTTCCATTTTATACCGCGTTATATGGATAAAGTGTGCTTAACCAATCACAAATACAATCCGATCAGATTACAGTAGAGGCAGGTTCGAGGGACCAAGTTTATGGAATTCTTCCTCAAGATAATAGTGGTATTGGTTTTGGGAAATAATTAGAATAGCTATTTGAATGGACAGCCAACTTAGAAACGACAAGAGTGGATTATAAAAACTGGTTTAAAGATACTTTATTTTATCAGGCTTTACAATTGAAATCGTTTAAAGACGCGGATCAGCATTTATTAGCAAAAAAACTGTAATGTGCTAAAAGATATTAGCAGATGTGCAGATATTGTACCACTGCGCACTGATAATTAAGAGCGTTTTAATACAACACCAAATCAGACTATTCAGAAACGATGGAGAACATGTTCAATGGCAATAAAAGTATTACACATCTGGAGGGTATATCAAATGAAATAGACAACGTTGAGTGTAGAGCAATAAATGAAATTAAAATCTATGCAGATGCCAGTTTAACCAATGAGGCCGTTTCGTGCAAGCGAAAACAATTGCGTATTTTGCACCTACAATTTATGGAATATGAAAACACAGAGAAATGATTGTCCTATTAGAACATTATTAACATTGGTCAATTCGATATCTATGCTTTGGCTAAATAATTATTCGTATATTATAAATATGGCGCAAACTACTATATAATTCTTCGTTAGCAAGATTAAAGTGTTATTTGATATAGTTTTAGTGGAAACATCCATAGGCAGATTAATAATATAGCAAAACGTTTCCTCCTATATCTAGTACTAGCCGATATTTATCTAGGTCAAACTGAGAACGTATCTATAAAGAGTGGCATAAGTAAATGTGCACAATACATACGGTACGTTGATGATATTTTACTTTTTCTAAAAATGGGTTGCTTTTAAAAACTATGCTTCGATAAGTCGCATAAAAATATCAAATTCATGTCAGAGCCCGAAAAACCGATTATTTGCCTTTCTTCGATTACTAATAAAAGAATGTCCTAATTGGTAATTTAATAAGAAAAATTTAATATGAACTGTGGAGGAAGTTAAATCCTCCGCTTTATGTAAAATAACATTGACTGATAAATTTAAACCACTATGGCTGATTGTAACGAATTTTATTTAAAAAGAATTTTTTCTTTTTATTTTCCAGAACATTCTTTGTTTAAATACTTGATTTTGAATTGTGCGCCATTTTCAGTTTTTCGAGTGTCTCGCTCCTTGACTGGTCTTGTTATTTTGGTCTGCTGCATTTTAACATTTTCTCTAGTAAACAAATACTTCATCATCGAATATATTACTCCATCAATTGCTTTTGTTCTAATATAATACAAGAGTGAAGGAGACGCCTTGGAACAGTTATATTTGATTTCTTCTGTTGTTCACGTATATCTCTTTCCAGATTATTTGTTGGAAGATACCGCTTTCCAACTTTCGCATTCTGATTGCCTAACATTAAGTGTGGATTTAATTGTTATACCATATAGTTATGGAAACCGATATTAAATTTGAGGACACAAGTAGGTTAGTGCAGGACATTGCGGACTTGAACTTAGGAGACACATATAGTAATATAAGCCTATCAGACTCTACTGTAAATTTTAGGACTATAAGCGATCTGGCATCTATGGGGCTTTCAGAGTCGAATAGGTTAGGGGCCTCAACAAAATTTGGCGACCGCGCCAGGATTTGAACTTGGAATCTTAGGCTCCGCATGTGTATGCAACTAATGAAAATAGGAAGAACTGCCTAACACAATTTTATAAAGGACCATACAAGGTCAAGAGGATAACTGACAAGAATAACATCATAGAAATAAATGGCATTGAGGATGGTGTTACGTTGGATCGTTGCATTCCCCAGTTTATCTGGATAGACGGTATGACTGAATTAAAAGATGCGTTGAATGACCGTTCCATGGGCGAATCTGATGTGTGCAATCCCACCATACAGGCACATAATAAAATGCAGAACTCTGAAGACGTGTTCTCTAATATAGCAAAATCTTATTCTACTGAATCACAACATGAAAACTATTTGTCGATACCAGATGATTTTGAAGAAATAGTAAAAATTGTACCGGGCGAGATGACAACTTCAGGGGCGCCATTATGTACAACTCGTTCTGGAAGAGTGCCACGTCAGCCGAAGAACTATGATTAAATCTATTATTAGACGTCTTTTTTTGGGAAGGTGGTGTATGTGGAGGAAGTTAAATCCTCCGATTTATGTAAAATAACATTGGGTGATAAATTTAAACCACTATGGCTGATTGTAACGAATTTTATTAAAAAAGAATTTTTTTCTTTTTATTTTCCAGAACATTCTTTGTTTAAATACTTGATTTTGAATTGTGCGCCATTTTCAGTTTTTCGAGTGACTCACTCCTTGACTGGTCTTGTTATTTTGGTCTGCTGCATTTTAACATTTTCTCTAGTAAACGAATACTTCATCATCAAATATATTACTCCATCAATTGCCTTTGTTCTAATATAATACAAGAGTGAAGGAGACGCCTTGGAACAGGTATATTTGATTTCTTCTGTTGTTCACGTATATCTCTTTCCAGATTATTTGTTGGGAGATACCGCTTTCCAACTTTCGCATTCCGATTGCCTAACATTAAGTGTCGATTTAATTGTTATACCATATAGTTATGGAAACCGATATTAAATTTGAGGACACAAGTAGGTTAGTGCAGGACATTGCGGACTTGAACTTAGGAGACACAAATAGTAATATAAGCCTATCAGACTCTACTGTGAATTTTAGGACTTCAAGCGATCTGGCATCTATGGGGCTTTCAGACTCGAATAGGTTAGGGACCTCAATAAAACCACCTCCTCTCAGTGTAGTTGCGTTTTACCAATTCCGTAACTTCTCAGCAAAAATTAACACAGTTCGCAGCCATTTTTAATAATTGGCTGATTGGTCATTTCAGATTCTAAAGGTGAAGGAATTAAAGCAAATACAGATCCGATGAGTCTTAAAAGACAAACAGAATTTCGGAACTATATTTAAAAAAAATTACCTAATCTGTGTTGTTCATAAAAAAGATTGAAAACTAGTTGTTTTGTTCGTTGGAGATATTTTGGATACAGTTGACGGCATCTTTCATCAGTCGACAGTACATCGCAAGTATTAAGTCAAACAAACGATGCAACTGCGATAATTCTCCTAGCCATTTAATTTATACATCTGTCGGAAGGTTCGCTAGATTGGTGTGTATTAGGTGTGTGTAAATGTATGTCAAAAACTCCTATGTACCGTCCATTTTTCCCACATTCTTCACCCAAATATATAGTGGGTTAAGGGCGTAATACCGGATCCTACTGATGAGTCGGCAGGAATCACTAGATTAAACATTTCGATCGGGCTGTCTTTGATTTATCCTTCTGGTCATAATTTAACTAATTTGTTACTAGGTGCGGTACACCTCATGCATAATTGCATATGTATTAATTCTTCGCCACAAAATTTATCTAACTGCTATATATTTAATTGAATAATTTCATTATTACCGCGAAATTTGATAACTAATATCGATCAAAGTCAAAGTTTATGGATTTACTGAAGTAACAAGTGTTCCGAAATTGTTGTTATTCTCAATTTTAGTGAACTACTTTGCAATCCATCGTGTTTGTACCATGTACGGACTCGGCAACCATAGTGCTATTACCTTGTACCTTTTCGATACTATAATGTTGATACTGAAACAATGGCCATAGTGTTGGTATCGTTTTCAGACTCGGTATATATATTATATGGAGTGAGTTATGGTTGAAATCTCATTGCCATAGACTTTATATTATCTTAGCTTCACTACTGCGGGTTTACACATTCATATAGTAGATTGTACCGTCCTATTTCCCACATTTCTCACTCAAATATAAAGTAGGTAAAGGGCGTAATGCCTGCTCCTATTGATGACACGTCAGGAAGCACGAAACGAATGTGCACGAGATTATACTCTCAGTTCATGCCGTCTTTGGTTTATCCTTCTGGTCATAAATGAACTAATTTGTTAAATGAAGAAATTGCCATATTCCCTTTATCCATATCATTTCGACTTCTACCTGAAAATTATCTATCAAGAACTGTTATGTACAACCCATTAAGTGCTAATGGGTTTACTGTATATTAATTAACTATTTGGAAGCACGGATGGTCATAAAAATTAATTAAATGAAGGTTTCCATTTTGATATAAACACTAGAATCATTTTACACATGCATTTTTCAGTATAAACAGAGTAATTTTTAAAGTAGGCAAATCATTCTGTAGATCGGCTCAGTTCTAGTTTTGAACTCTTTAAGTGCTATCCGGAATCTGCCGAAGACAGAGCTCTGACGTTTCTTTTTTATCCTTTCATAAATGAAACGAAACCACACTACCTCGCTAAGTGTAATTGATTTGAACGAATATATAATTAAACGAACATTGAGTTTAGATTTTAATAAAAACACCAGCTCGATTATGTACATAAATTTAACTGGTTAAACTATGTACTCTATAATGAAGAGAAGGAAATTCCTCCAGTTGACTTGTTCATTCCTTTTTCGACACTCTCCACGTACTGTCCAGAATTTACCACGTACTTTTCATAATTTGCCAAGTACAAGGCTCGAAACTGGGCACATCGGCTTCGGAGTCTGTTGCTTAAACCAATGAGCCACCGTGCTGTAAACTACATACAGGAATTGATGATTCCTGGCAAGCCTCTCCTGCATGGCATGTCTCTAGACTTAAATTTTCAACTAACCACTCCCAATCTGATATTATATAACAAACAACACGCTATCTGGGAAAAGGTTAGTTTATTGAAAACTTATACAATTAAAAAATAATTAGTTATTGTTTTGAATGCGGATTAAATAACGTTATTCTGCTTATTCGTTTGTTAATTCATTTTTTAATCATCCTGTCCTACAATCTATATTTTTCATTTTGTAACTTGATTAAGATTTTTATTTTACAAACTTTGATCAGTTACACTTGCATGATTTGCGTAGCGTGCCTCTACTCTAACTTTTGAGATCACTCTTGTTATGCATCATTTGCAAATTTTAATAATAAAACATGTAGTCAGAGGCATGAAAGAGATAAATTGATATCTATTGAGTTAAGTTTTATTTATTTATTAAATAAATTTGGATGATTATTTTCGAATTCTATAGTTGTGCATACATGCGCACAAGTGACTTGCGCCTATCTCATCATAAGGTAATTGCTGTTGATAAAAAAAACCGGTCCTAGGTACAACTCAAGTGTTTTGAGTGAAATTCCACACATTCATGACTCGGCAGTTTTCTAAAATGTCTGATTTATTGGGCTCCGCAACCGACAATGTGAGGACAGCCTCAATTAAGTAATTTCACATGTTAGGTATAAAAATAGCCTGACATGTGTAAAGGGTAAATTATAGTTCCGCTAATCTAAATAAATTTAGTTTTTTTATATAGCGGTGTTAACATACACACAGACATACCTGACACGCACTTGTCCATTGAATTGTCTGTGAGAAATATAATGGATATAGATAAAGAAATTATCCTGCTTTCTCCCTGGGATAGATTTTAAGACTTGCCATTCACAGACGATTGAAGATGGATTACAACAATGGAATTCTAAATATTTACATCAACAAAAACAACTGCAACTTAGCCTGTGTTAAACACAACACTAATTAGACTGCATAATCAGCATGCCGGGTAATTGACAGATCATTCTAATGAATAGTAAATGAAGTGGTTACTAAAAAGCTAATTGAATGAATCGATACGGGAAATAGCAGTCAACTGACGACACGATAAAATATTATAATAACAACTGAGAATTTCACTGTCAATTCGAATAGCAAATGATGTTTTTTTGACTAACTCTGATTCATTTTAGTATAATCAAGGTTGCGATCTTGATATAACCACCGGACCCATGAAGTACATATATTTGGCAGTATAAACTAAGAATTGCACGTACTTAATTGGTCAGGTGTTCATATCCAGATCGCAACCTTGATTATAGTAATTGTTTTCCCCGTTCGTGCAACCATTTTTTGTTTACACTCTGAATGGAGCAATGTTTTATCCCTTATATGGCACCCGATCAGTATTATTTTTGCCAATTCGTGTATTCGTATTGCAAATTCTGAAACAAATTTGCATTAAACCATAACATGTACATAGGAAACTACTGGAACAATGAAAACTGCATTAGTCAAAATGCAGATAATGTAATTTCATTTAATCCAGGTTCGCAAAAACAATCTTCATTCAATCGTCTGTAACATTGGGAAATCGTTTGTAATTTGAAGCAAAATTTCGTCACCAATGAGTGTGTGCACAACTTGTCTAAATAAGTTAATTTCGCTAGCATATCTCAACATAGCGGAATTTGATGGTTTTCCTTTTTTATTTTAGAAAATTGAGTTTGTTTACAGTTTACACTAAAACCCGGGAAGCAACAAAATACACTACAAACTAAAGTGTCGAAGTGATAGTCCAATGTTACGCATGTCGCAACTAGTGCAATAATTTTATAATTTAGGAAGACATTTTTGAAATCTCGATCCCGTCCTATGGCCAATATTTGGACTTCTTCAAATACCACCTTCTACTTTAGTATCCCTTATTTAAGTTATCTGACTCGCTTTTATTTATAAATGATTGTTTACTTGCATTGCCGAAATATATGTGGCGAAATTTGTAAAACGTTCAAGCTCGAAACCGCATAGATAACGTGCAGCCGACTTTCCCGTCAAGTACAATGCATGCGAGACATCTAGAAGTGCGAGACGCATATCTAATTTTGCTTTATAAATGCATGCATTGCGGTTTGATCCTCGCTGGTCAGTTTGCCGTCGTACTCACATGATGATCGTGGGAGGTCGAAATGCGTCAGTGCCTGGGATTTACAGTAGTGTTGCTGTTTTTCGACGAATGGTTACACACAATGAGATGGATGTTTACTTCAGCCTCGGGAACTTGATTTAATACTTGTTGTTATCACCACATGCGCAATCAATGCTTGTTTAATCGAGTCTCCGCGGAGTAGTTTATACCTTTCGTTTCTATTAATTTGACTTAGCAACAATGTACATAGTGAGAAAATTTTTCTTGAAAAAAGAGGCAAAACTATATTAGGTTGCAGTTGTCTGAAAAATATATTTCTTTAATAATTTCAATATTATGAAATCAATTGAATTTCTTTTTCTAGACAGAGCAAACTTGCAACTTTAATGAATGCAAATAAGTTCTATTTTGTTATTTACTTTAAAATGAATAAATTAGAGGACAATAATAAAATCAATTTTTTTATTTGAAGAACTTTAATTACCAGCCGCTATATCAATTATAGCTTTATTGCCCTTTGTTTTTAAAAGTAAAGAAAGCTATAAGAATCTAAATTTTCTGATGGTTTAGAAATTTTTCAGTTGAAATTTCAAATCAACTTCATGGCTTGCAAGTCAACTAGATGTGAGCGACGTGACTATAATTTAACTTCCATTATATGTGCCCTGCTGTTGATGCTCCTTTGACACCTTTACATCTTGCTCTGACGAAGATCATGGAGGTTCGAAAAACATCAAACTCGCTAATGAAAATAAAATATATCTTGGGTGATCCAATTAAAAATTACAAGATTTTCCAAAACGCACTTGAGACCATAAAAGCCTAAAATTTGTATGTACGAAACACCTGAAATTTACATTTTCAGGTAAATATTTCCGACGGTTTAAATGTGCAATTTTCCGTAGCTGAATAGCAGTTCTTGTGGAAAATATATGCATGTACTAACTTAAGCAAACGAACCAAAAAACTATAATTGATCTACGCATACCTTAGAAGATATATAAAGATCATCTATATAGTACAACACAGACGCAGAAGGCCCAGTCAAAATCATAGAACAAACCAACAACACTGATACATAAACCAAAAAATCTTTCTTGAGATAAAGGAGGACAATACATTTAAATTTTTTAAAATCCATTTCAATCGAGAAGAAAATGATGAGTTGCTTCATTCAGTACATAGACAGTATACTTTCATTTGGCAGTACATTCATTGTGACAGGTGTCTACCAAAATCTCAATGATATGAAATATAGTTAACAAACTTACCAACAAAACCTGCTAGATCTGTCATAAATAAAGGATCGTGGAAGAACGACGCCTCTTGAGAGAGCTTTAGCTAATGATCACCAGCACGGAGTAGTTCATAGATTCCGAAACATGACCACGCTCGAATAGTTCTACAGAGAATATCAACAAAATATTGACCTAAAATTACCATTTGGATGCGACCAACTTTTGTCTATAATTGCACGGCAGTTAAATCGATCCACGATCGCGATTTCCAAAGAAGAAACATTAAATCTCATTCAAAACACAGGTAATCATTATGTTCGATAGTGAGGATCAATTTTCAACTATCTCCAAATCATCCAGTCTCAAAATTTTAATGTATGTACAATAGCATAAACATTGGACATACGAAAACAAAATAGATCTACAGAATCCAACAGTATTAAGATATCCAGATATTTCCGAGCATAATTTTGAATTTAGACACGTAGCCGAATTATCAAGTCTCTCATTTCTAAACAAAGCAAAGTCAAAGAAATGTTATACATCTGCGAAGCCCTTTATATAAAACAACGATTACCCGATCTAAACTTGAAAATCTTCCAAAAATATGACATTTTACTCACTAGCTAGGATTCAAACAAAAAGCAAAAAAATCTTGAATCCATGTAGGCAAAATCAACATACATTGCATCTGATTTTCAACAAACTTTTGTAAAAAATCTGCACAAACTCCATTACTTTCATCATAAACAATGATGGTAATTGCACAAAAACCTGAATGACCTAAAATAAAATTTGCACTCCCTGCGCTGATTCTAGGGGTGCAAACTAAAATTTACAACATAACATAACATGGAGGGAAATTAATTTGTATACGCAATTGCTAATGAAACAAACATCTGGCTAAAACTCAATTCGTAACAGAATAACCAGATCTCAAATATAACATTTTAATGCAAAATGAATGATAAGTGCACGCAAACTAAGAGGCAAACAGACATATAAACAGAAAAGCACAAATCACCTGACATTAACCACCATCAGGTATTACACTTTTTAAAACAAAACCAGATTGGTTCTTGCTCACTCAATCAAAAGAAAACCCATTTAGATGAGAGATTATCATTTGCAGTTGAATACATTCTAAACAAACCAGAAAATATCCAATTTCTTATTTAATTATTTCTCTTCGTAAAAATACAATGTGTAATGAACATTATAAATAAAAAATTACATAATAAAGGAATGGTTAGCATCTTGTGTGTATAAATTCCAATTGAGGTTCAATGCGCGAGCATGTTTTATTTGCTTGAATTTACCATGTTGCATTTGTTTACCAAAAACGTTTCTATATGTAGGTAAAAAGTTTTTTTGTTACTGTCATTGGTAATTATCTAAATGCCAAATTTGGAGAACATACGTTCGAATTATAAATAAAGTTTCGTGCGATTGTTGTCGTGTATACACCATTTCATTTGGCACAGGTGTTCAAATTACGATGTTGTTTTATTCATGTTATCAATTTTGAAGTTAGAGACAAATTTAGGCAAAATGAGTAAAAATGCTCTGCTGCAATACTAGTCTTAATGTTTTATTTTGTACTGACCCATGATTTAGCAAATATTTATTTCATGTAATTGGTGAAATTACCATTTTTTCTTTAGTTAAATTTTATTACTAGTTCCGGAAAAAGAGAGTTTTAGCTTAATCTAATTCTCACATGAATGATCAATATTAAATGGGTCTAAATTATTATTAATTGTGTAAGGTATAAAATTGTTTATTTAGTGTATCTAATAGCCTTGGCGTGCCTGTTCTGCAATCGAAATAAAGTTGTTTTATTGAGTTGCAACGTGCTACTATCATTTTTAGGGTATCCATATTTTTTTGTTTTGTAGGTGGTAGAATAGCTATATCAATTCCGCAGATATCCGATTGAACTCCATTAAAATTTAGGCATTAAGTTTGTTATGGTTTTGGCTGGATGATGATTCGTCCCCTAACTCTATTGCACTGTGCCTGATTAGAAGCCTGTTGAAGGAAATAAAATTGAGGTTCCCAAACGTTGCCAGTCAACAAAGATTAGATCGTACCACAGTTTCACCGGTTCGTACGAATGATGTGGAAGCCTTCGGAGAGAGGGGACGAATCAGCACCCAGCAAAAATGAAGGCGAACTCAATGCGTACTTTTATATGAGGACCAGTCGGAGCTTTGCCGAGCAGATAGTGCAAATCGATCACCAACGTAAAAAAGCCTGGTACACTCTACATCGAAAGAAAACTGTGAGGTGCATTGCATAGTTACTGCTTGAACCAAAAATTTAAATTCGTGCATTATAAATATTAAAATCATTTTTCGTTCAAAGCCTGAATAAATGGGTTATAAGAAAATATTTTAGACGAAATTGTATTCTTCGAATATAAAAATAAATTTGTTTTCTGTTCTCGTATTTGACCACCTCCTGAATAAATTTGGATAAGTAATTCACATTTATTGCTAAAGTGTTTCTACAGGCCGGCTTGAATCTTTTAATTTTTAACATTTTTTTTGCTTCACTAGATAACTGCGCACAAAGCACTTCGCCCTTGCTTAATGAACAAATTTCCTTCCTGCTTGATTTTACCTGTACAAAAAACTGCAAAATGCAATTTAGTTGGCTTCTAGCGATTTCTAGTCTAGTTTGTAAAGCAATAGTTATTGTGAATTTGTAATGCACTACATAATTTTACCGCTCAAAGCGGAGTGCTTCCTAACGCTCCACGTTGTGGTCTGCCATGTAGTAAATTTTGATAGGCTTTGATGAATCTTGCAGACGATTTGTGGCAAAACCAAGAAGTTCAAATCCGGGAAATGAAAAAATAACCACGATATTTCAAGACGTAGCAGCGTGTGTTAAAGTGACTCAAGGAAAGCTGTACTATTGGAACAGCGTTTGTAAAATAATGCGTGTTGATGCGAGCTTAGATATAGACCAAGACATCAAGGTGATAACGAGTGCAAGTAGCGAGAAATTGCGTATGAAATTTATTGCTCATATATGATTTCAGGAAGCACGCGAATGATTAACGGTCATGTAGGGATACCTGTGTTTAGATTGGCCTACACTTAGTTAATGAAATGATGTAGTGTTTAAATCACGTTTGCGAGCTTGGTGTAAACACTAATCCCATTGTATTTAATCTGTCAAACCACAAAGCAAAATTACCGTCAATCACAAATAATGATTCGTTTTGACTTGCCATGATCGTCATCAGAGTAGGACAGAAAGATGACTAACAAGAATCAAAATAGACGCATATTTATAGATAGCGAAATAATTTATGTGGCTCTCACCCCTAGTAATTTCGCAAATACCACGGGGTTTTAATTTAATTAAAATGCAAAATGTCACAGATTTAATTCACCCTATTTCAGAAAAAGAAGAATTCGTTGAAAAACAGTTCCTTGTTGTGCAATATTCATAATTATTGATTGCTATATTTTGTAATAGGTAATGCGTACCTAGTAACTAATTAGTTCAAATCGGACCAGAACGGTGTAGCATAGTCAGCACAAGCGAAATATGTAATCTCATGTTCACTCGCGTTTCTTTCTTACTGGCAACTCAATAGTTCGAGCCGGTACAATACCCCATACCCACTATATATTTAGTCCAGAAATATGTATCAATTGAACAATGAAATCTATTATAGGAATTTGTATTCAAATGCGTAACAGAGTTAATTAAATACAGAGATTTTACAATACACCATAAGAGCCAACTCATATTATATAATTTATACAGAAACTGCACATGTTACACACACAGTGGATTTCACAATTAGCTTCAATATATTCATCATCTTTTAAATCTGGACTAAACCGTCCTTCGTTTCCTAAATATTAATTGCAAAATATTCATCATCTTTTTAATCAAAATAGCACAAAATTGCATAATATAATCGTCAGTATTATTTGAATAGTTTGTGCGGATTCATTGAAATTTGAAAACATTTTAAATCTAGCCCTGATTTCATTTTCACCAACACTGCTGTTAAAGTACATATCTGTGTTCGATTTATCCGGAAAACACTTAAAATTACCACAAATAGCCACACCTACGTTTTATGTTATTCAAATTACTTGTAGGACTTTGTTCTTGCAAGACACTCTTTCTGAGAGAACTAAATATAAATAATAGTTTATTATTTGTTATTGGCTTCTTAGGTTCCGTTCATACTCCGAGCATTCTCCTGGTTATTCTTCACCTTAGTTCTTGAGGTTCTGCGTTGTATGTCTCATATGATCAAAACGGCCTTAAAAAGAACTATTGTCACAACCCGTTCTCAAAGTTGACCACTGAAAAATCGTCTTCAATTCAGGATACGGCCTTGACATCCAGCTTAATCGATCAAGTGCCACAGCGCGAAGACAGTCAGGTAGGTTTTATCCTCTGCGTTAAGCTCTTTCACTCGATACGGACCGTTATTGACAATAATTAACCACATAGTCTGTATCTCCGCCACCATGGCTTAATATCTACGGATCGTAGCCGAGTGCTTGCAGGTTGTGGGGCACAGGTTTGTCGCGGATATTTACGCGCCCCTTGAATTAAGTGTTGAGTTGCTATTGAATATTAGCTATAGTAAAGTGCTGGTTGCGCTTGACGGTCTCATCTGCACTCGGCAGACAAAAGACACTAGGGAAAAATCATGTAATTGATGAATAGGTGGATTTACTCAATTTTTGTCAATACCTAATGGCAGTCAATACTCTTGGGCGTTATTATCGGTAAAAACGTCTGTATGTGCACCGCTGACAAAAGATCGAAATTTTTACGGTTAGTAGTTCTTTTAAGATGGAGGTATAGTTTATGTAAGCTCTATTATGAGTAAGACATAAATATTGTGTAGGACGCACGTTAGCTTGTGTTACTGCTTCTTTGTCTATGTTTGAGGATTCTTTAATTAATAGCGTGCTTTCCACCATGAAAGACAAATAGTGATATCTTTCAATTTCTACTCACTTTGAATAAGTGCTGCTTGGACCTCCTCCGCCCATAGAAATAGTATTTTGACACACCGCAATTTGGACAAGAGTTGTTAGGTAGCCGACATTCCCGAAAGATAAGGCATATATAGAAATAGCTCTCACCATTAAACCTGAGCAATTATTTTATTGCGGTTGGCACCCGATATCCCTTTGTAGTGTGTACGTTCAAGTCTAATGTGACAAAATTATCTGTTAAAATCGAATGGCCCAATAACAGCACTTGCCAACGTGTCTGCGCATTTTCTGGAATAAAATGTAATTGATATTTTACGGCTTTAGACAACATTTCTTTAAACTGAGTACAAAAATGTTGTTTAATAGTTGCATAAATTATGTCATTTGCAATGTACACTTCTGTTTATTGTAAATCAGACATGATGGAGCCAATCCTAATTTGAAAAATCTTTGCTGCATTTTCTGGAACAAAATTTAATTTAGTGAATTAGGAACAACCTTTCACTACCTATACTGCTAGTTTCCATTTGTCTACGGATCCAGCACCGATTTGCTAATCGCTATTTTAACACGAAAACGGCAAAACACTTGCCTCCACTTGCTCTAGGAATAAATCTTAAATTAAAGCAGGAAAATAGCCGAAATCATAATAAAAAATAATATCGTAACCAGTTGAACGAACAAAAGCAAGTGCAAAAGTTAAAATTAACCGATGGTTTGATTGTGTGTCACGACGTTTATTTACTGTGATATTCTTTGGAAAAGCTTGTCAATCTATTTTTGCAGCTATAGTTTGGCATTATGTGCATTTGTTGCAAAGTCAAAGGCAAAATTCTTGATCTTTTGATAAAATAAAGGAGTTTAATCATCGTAAGATTAAATTGCTAAATGCAACAAGCACAATTTGCAAAATGATGGCGTTTGAGGCCAGACATTTTACATTGTCGGGAATCGCATCTTAATTTTGGACAAAGGAAGTACCCCCAGATTAAAGTAATAACTACATAGCTAAGGTCTTAATAAAAACATAAACAAAATATAACCTGGAATTTTCGTAAAGTAGAATATTGAATCAGGGAATTCCAAAAAATAAATATATAAATATATTTACATATATTTTTGGTAGCCTGGCAGTGTGTCTAATTCGCCAGCAATTTCATCAGCTTTGTTATGAACATATTTTCGCTACGGAGGTTCAAGTTCATTTGTTTGCTTTATTGCCCGAACCATGAAATTCAAGCCCAGCAGTGCATTCATTTATCACAAATTCCCGCCTAGCTCCTAATTTTTCTATATATTTGGAATATTCATTTGTTATTCTCTTATTCTAAACAATTATCCACATCTTATTATTATTTTACGCATAATATAGTTTTATTCATTGGATTCGTGAGTAGAATAACTACATCACATTATTTGAACAATTGTAAAATTTCCTTGGATAAATACGAACATTAATGCACGCGAGACATTTATATTAATAAGTATACGTTATTAATGAAAATTGTAATGTACTCACTTTACCTAGTTTGTCTTACAATTTCGAGCCTTAAGAAATTTTGATATTAATTCTGATGAATATCCGATAAAAGGTTTATAAATCCTTACAGTATAGCAAGCCGCTATTCAAATATTTTAAAATCAATATTATATAAGATAGGAATCTTTTAAATCGACTATAAAATTCCGTACTTGTTATGAAGATATGCTGCTGAATTGTGCATGCTTCTTAGTGAATCTGGGTTTGCATTACGCTTCTGGTTACTCATTACGTGATGCGTACGTGTATAGCATTTCAATCTGCTTTTGTGTTTAGAAATAGTAGTAAATCAAAATTTTGATGAAAATAAATTTGTCAATATAAACTAAGCTTAGGATAATGTACAAACACGAACCTGGACATCTCTGTTCCGAAGTCTTTTGCCCTGAACACTGGATCACCTTGTTGCACAACATAAATCACCAGATATTTCAGTTGAATTAAGTTCTGGCAAGCTTGAAAGTGCCCTTTTCAATTTATGCCAATGCTTTTATCGACAAGATATGCCCGAATGCAAATTGTTTTCTGAACTAGAAATACAAAAACACAAATAAGCGAAAAAGGTACTGATGAGGTTTTATGTAGTAAGCTGCCGGTTAAACAAGCATTATATACTTGGCTACAAAACGAGATTCTTCGTGACTTTGCTATTTTTACCACTTCGTAAGCTAACTGTCATTTCCAACATAGATTCATTAAAGACGTAGCTAAAATAAACTTTTCCTGAAACTTTGTATTAAATGAAATTGGACAAAATCAAAAGAAATGTTTAAATATTTTGATAAAACAAGTAAATCTGCTAATTTGAGCAGTATTTGGTCATGATGTGCGCAATTTAGCATTTTAATTGAGCGTCTATAATTGATGCACCTTATATGATTGGGTCGGATCCTCGAAATTCACGTTTACTTCATCATCTGTAGACGATCATGGAATGACGAAACGCGTCTGTACGTGTGATTGACGGTTGTTTTGTCACGTGTTTTGACGACTGGTTAAATAAAATCGGATTTTGGGTGCTTCAAAACTGCAAACTTGATTTAAATAATTTTTATCACCACTAGCGCAATCATTTATTGCTTAGTTGTATTAATTCTAAATATATGTAAAGAAAGCAGGAAAAATTGATAGTGTTTGACCGTTAATAAATATTGTGCAGTCGACAATTACAATCAAGTTCAATGTAGGCAAGACTACTAGAAATGCGAGAGGCATTTACAATTTTGCTCTCTTTAAATTAGGATTGTGGATTGATGGTTGCTAGTCAATTTACGGTCTTGCGCTGATGATAATTATGGTAGGTCGAAACTCGTCAGTACATGTGACTGACGGTGTTTTTGCTATGGTGCTCGACGACTGGTTAAGTACAATGTGATTGAGGTTTACTTCAAACACAAAAACTATATTTATAGATTTTTTACCATCACCCGCGCAATCCACGATTATTTAATTGTTTTACCTTTAAATATATGTGAAGGCAGATGCAAAAAGCTAATGTTTGTGACTATAAAGAAATAGTTTAGTCGACATTTTCAGTCAAGTTCAATGTATGCAAGACTGCTAGAGGTGAGAGCCGCATATATATTCAATGCGGTTTGATCCTCGATAGTCAGTTTGCCGTCGTACTCTGATGATGATCATGGAAGGTCGAAACGCGTCAGTGCGTTGCGGTTGGCGGTAGTTTTGTTATGTTGTTCGACGACTGGTTAAATAAAATGGGATTGGCGTTTACTTCAGGCTCGCAAACTTTATTTAAACAACTGTTATCACTACACGCGCAGTTATAAATTGTTTATTGTATTGCCTATATATTTATTTGTGCCGAAAGCTACATTCAGCTATTTTTCGTGACTGCATAGAAAATGTGCAGCCGACATTTCCAATCATGTACAGTGTGCGGGAGACTACTAGGGACGATAACTGCATATCTTTATTTTTGCTTTCCATATATATATATATATATATATATGGATTGCGGTTTGATACTTGCTAATCAGTTTACCTTTGTGTTCTAATGATGATCATGGAATATTGGAACGTGTTAGTACGTGTGACTGACGGTGGTTTTGCTGTTTTTCGACGACTAGTTTAATGCAATGTGATTTGGGTTTACTTCAAGCTCGCAAAATAGATTTATAAAAATAATTCCACCAACCGAATAACCATTTATTCTGAATATGTCTTTCAATTTCAACAGTTATTTTCACAATATTTTAAATCCACTACTTAAAGAATTCCTATTATCATGGGTTAATTTAACAGAATTTCGGGAGAATACCTGAATAATTATATTTCGTGAACATATTTTTTACTTATATCTGACTCATTCGTTATAATTTCACATCCATATATGATAAATTGATATTTTATTTCTTTTCCAATGAAAATTTAAACTCTTATTGCTGACTAGCTTAATACAGGAAATTCTCAAACTTCTTTTCCACTATGACTCAAAATTAAGAAAATTTCATCTAAAACTATTAAATTAAAAAAAACATTTTTTTGAGAAATCTGAATAAGATTTTTGTTTCTAAATAATGCATGAACTTATTAGCTACCGTTAGCGATAATGGCTCTCCTATAAGATTACTTTTAACTTTTTTGGTTTAATTCTTTTCTAAATATTATGTATGTAGACATCATAAACATTTTGCAGATCATTCTACACGATAAGCGTGTATGCCAATCCACATGGTTTGCCTATAGATGTTTTATAAATGTAAATTTAGATTAGAGTGTACATATATGCATGTACAGGTTTTGTGTGTGAGAGTGCTTGGGGGTATACTCGTGTATATATATGAGGATGGGAGAATAGTTATTGGGATCACATCCTGGGGAAGACGAAAATAAATAAGGAAGTGAAATAAATAGAAATAGATCTGTCTTGATTTAGGATATGAAATTTGCGGAAAGTTGACTTTTCTGTCTGAAGATTTGGAAAAAGATTTAGAAAAAAATTGGTTCAAAACCATTTTACTATGAGCAACATATGGACGAATACACAGTGACCGGATCAGTGAGAATCCATTAATCAATGCAAAACACATGATATGCACCTGGTAATGTGAACGAATCAAGATTTTAACGTTCTTTGAATGCTCTTAATTATCGCGAATTAGTCTAATGCGGAAACTACATAAGAGATGACAAGGCTGCGCAAAGAAATATTTATTTTAACAACCATCTATTCACAATTTTTGATAATTTTTCATACAAATGAACACTTAATTTAGACTGTGTACTGTGATGATCCCGCACTTCCGTTCTGGCTAAAGATTAGATAGTAGTTCTACTAAAACCTCTTACCTTATAGAATTTGAGCATTTTGTCATCACCAGTAAATTTTAACAGGTCTATGTCAGACACAAGCAAAGATTGCATAATTGTATTATTTTCCTGCAAATGATTACCTATAGTTCATGTGATTAATGATTGAAATTAACTAAATGGACCCTCCTTTTTATTCAGCAAAATGTTAAAATAATACGACGTATATTTTGGAAAACCTCAACAAAGTGGATTAAGTCGGTTTACATACTAACTGCTGCTCACAAATAGAGCTCAAGCAAAACTATGGTTTCTTCTGTTAAATTAACATTAATAATTTTTCCACCTACAACATTTACTAAATCTAGCACTTACCTGGGCGTTTATACGTGTTTTTTATTGACTGTTTTTCTTGGCGTGTTTATAACTATTTGCGAAATAAATAAGTCGAAATAGTCACCACAGGAGTTTTCGGAATAAAAACATCACAGATTTGCACAATTAATGGAATACTAATAAAATAACAATCCTACATAAAATTCCCGAAATGATTTTATTCGGGTTCCAAAAATAAAATGAAACGAAATAAGGAATTAAATAGGGCGGACACAGAAATACACAGAAAGGTTACATAATATAGAGGTGCGTCTAAAATTGTTTTTATACCATTTGGATTTATTTAAAATTTAATTTTCTTTTCTAAAATAAATTCTAATACATTTAACAACATTTAAAAAAGCAAGTATAAAGCAATAAGTAGAAAAAATTGAATATAAATTTATAAATGTAATTTAAAGCAAAATGACAATATGGAAATCGAGCAATGTCAAAACGTGAATATGATTAATGATTTTAGTTTTTTATCCATTTAAAAAAGTGTTAGAGTGTCAAATCAAAATATATTAATATCTAATTTTTAAATAACCACGTCCTCGCTTTTAATTTCAAATATTAGATTCCAACTTTAAATACAGAAATAGCGTTAATGCGATTAAATTGACCAAAAAATAATGTCCCACGTGTGAACCCCATTAAATTACGACCCATTAGTTAAATTTATTGTTGTTGTAAACTTTCGAAAACTATGCATTTCAATACATTTTAAATATGTTATAATGCGAGTAATAGGCCGCAAAAATATTGACTGCCTGTTTAGTGTATGTCCGTAATGCACATTGCAACATTTAAAATGACTAATAAGAAAATTTAAATTAAGTATGCTGTTTTAAACTTAAGTAAATTCAAGAATTTCCTACTCGAATTTACATCTTATTTGATAAAATTGAAAAACTTCTTCTTTTAAACAATAATATCTTCGACATAACTGTTTGACAACACTTATATAATAAATAATAATAAGACTTTTTCTTGTTTTACTATGCATGATTACGTGGAGAGCAAATCCTGAAAAATCTATTACCAAGTATACCGCAGATATTAATCATCGCTTTTACAACAGTGTTTTGTTTAAGAACCTCGTAATGATAAAGAAAAAAATTTCTCTATTTTCCATTTATATTTCCGTAAAAATATCCATACACGTCTTGTCTAAGCAATTTTTTTACAATTTAATTAGAGAAATTTTATTGATTCAGTTAAAGTGTGAACACTATCCAATGTATTTATCTTTTAAACTATTCTATAGATTATTATATGTTTATTATTTCTTTAGAGATATCGAGCATGATCGCTAATTTGCATATGCAAATGGTGCTATTTGTAGCACCAAAACGTTTTATTCTATTAACTGATAGCTGCTATTTTAAACAAGAATTGAGTTTTTTGTAATGTATGTTCTAACAATAAATCGATCTGTATGTTCTGAGTATTTTCTTTTGAAATTTTAACTTTTAAAATTTTTCAAACATTCATGCACAAATTCAACCAATTATAATTTATTTTCTGCGTAAAAACGATTATACATGACACCGTGTTACTTTTTCCATATTTTAGGATAACTGTAGTATTTCCATATGTACTCTCTCAGACTAAGTGGTTGTACAAATGAAATTAATCATAGGAAAATTTAAATTTCGGTAGCAACTATTGACGTGTTCACTTATTCTAATTTAAAAAAATGATATTAAATAAATGTAAATGAATGATTTATTAATCTGCGTATATGCGCATCAATTTATTGTATCTAAATTTAGAAACTACATAAAAATTCAAGTCATCACAAATTGTGTGTCTAACTTTATATATGATATCATTGTCATCATCATCATCGTCATCATCATCATCATCATCATCATCATCATCATCATCATCATCATCATCATCATCATCATCATCATCATCATCATCATCATCATCATCGTCGTCGTCGTCGTCACCATCATCATCATCATCATCGTCATTATCATTATCATCATCATCATCATCATCATCATCATCATATATTCTGAAAGTCCTTTATCCAATAAATAAACTATTTTCTAATCTATTATGAGGCTTAATACCAGCACTAATGTTATAAATGCAGCGTGCAATTCAACCGCGCATTTTACCTTTTGACATTTGATATATTAAAATTATTTGGTGTACCTTGTGTTGACTGAAATACAGTCAGTATAAAAGGAACATTGACTGCGTGAGCAGTGATAACAAATACGTTTTAATCGAGGATGCGATTTTAATATAAATACATGAATCATTATTTACATGCATTTTTCTGTATAGACTAAGAACTGGGCGGCGCAGAATATATACACCCCTAAACTCTCAGTATAATAGCACAATTGTACTTCAAATTTAAAGTATAAAAACGGACATTTTGCGCGCCAAATCTCAACGAGATGGAAATATTCGTTAATTTTTAAAATAAATATTGAAAACCTGACGTGAATTAGCTCAATTACACGTATTTTCTCAATAACAAAGCAAACAATAATCGGAAAAATAGATACAAAGACACTAGCCCCTCACACGGAAAATAAATTTACAATTTTTCCTTCAATTTGTTTACTCATTTATTTTGAATTCTTAACTGGCTAATTAGTTTAATTATGTTTAACAGCTGAAATCAACATTCGGTTTAATTTAGTGCTCATAAAGAAAATAAAATTCAAAATTCTTTTAGACGTGTCAATTTGCTTTAAAATTATGACTCTGGACATCCAAACATACAGTGTTGATAATTTCTTATACCGTAAAGGGTGTTTTAAACTACGTTTTCTGTTATACAGAAGTTGGAGGCATTAACTATTTCCATGTGTATTCTTTCTACTATAAGCGATATCAGACACGGTGTTGCGTTAAAACAAGTTGATTTTCTAAAATGTATTCAAAAGGCCTGATCGCTATGTCCTTCCAACTGCGGATCCTACTTATATTGAGGTTTTCTTTTTTATCAGATGATACTTAACTACAAAGTTTTTACTGAATAACTTATACCTAGAATGTCCATTAACTAAGCCACTAGCCTTTCCAAATGTTTGGCCAGACATTTATCAGTTATTCTTTTAAAAGTACGAAGATTTGATTTCAATATTGATGTAAAATGTAAATGCTTTTATCAACAAAGAATAAACCGTTTCATGGGAATTAAGAGGTATTGTATTATACATAATTATTAGTTAAACTAAAAATATTTTTTAATCTCGTAAGTCTATGCCTATGTACGGCAAACCAGAATGTTGCCAAACGACACCAATGCTTATTTATGTCAATATACCACTTTATTCTCGCAAAATTTGTAAAGTATCTAGAATTTTTCTATATATTGCGCCAGTGTCCAAAGGAGAATATTTATTGCAAGAAATCGCTACACAATTTTGGTACGCAAATATAAACTTTTGTGTCCTTCTATATGCGAGCCTTAATAATATTCATAGTTCCCGTTCCATGTGCAAAAAATAAAAAGTAATTTTATGAGATACAAGAACCGTTTCTTTCTCAATTTCTTCTCAAATATAAACAAATGAACATGTCTTTATACATAAACTGAAAGGCAAAATAAGATAGAAAAATGTAAACAGGGAGGTAGTGTGAAATAAGGGAACAACCAATCAATTTCGTGCTACGTCTGGAGAACATACGTTTGATTTTTTAACAATTTATCTTTTAAAATTTCTATTTATTTTTGAACATCAACTTTTGTACATTTACTCACGAAATAGGTAACAATTTAATGCTCTGCATGCTATGACATAACAAAAGCAACAAACAGGTGTATGCGGCGTGGATTTTCAGTTGTGCAAGTGGTATGTGCTGGCTTGTTTTCGCCAGTAGTAAATATGGATCAAGCAATCAATACAATAGGTCAAACGAAACAAAACACGCCTTGGTACTTTTTGCTAAAATAAGTCGGTGCTGTTTCGTTCAGAAACACGGTTTTCTGTTTTCTTCTAAGAAGTTTGACGTTAATAAAATGCTTTTCGGTTAATACATTCATAAATGTAAAATCAATGGGGAATGGTACCAGAACCTCGTCAATTGTTTATACGCTCGACAACTGCCATGAATATAAAGTTCGCCAACATCAAAATCTACGAAATTTGTATAATTTTTTTAAATGCTCACAAGATTGGATGAAATTAATACTGAAAGGTCTATTTAAATTTGGGCATACCTCTGTTCTATAAACAAAACATAATTTATTACGCCGATGATGGTAACTATACATTAAACAAATTTTGAGCTAAAGGCAAAACAAACTGCATTTAACCAGTCTCCTCAAATATTGCACAATGGTTAAATGGAATAACTAAGGAGAATTTTCCCAATTTAAATGGCAATATCACGTTTAACACACAGAGAATCATGCGGTTTGATGCCAAAGTGCAATTGCCAATTCTCTCCAAATCATTCATGGTCTACAAATTTCATTTATGTGTAGTAGTATATATATATATATATATATATATATATATATATATATATATATATATATATATATATATATATAAACGTGTGGCATACTGTAGTTTTGCTATGTTGTTCGACGACTGGTTAAATGCAATGGGATTGACTTTTGCTTCAAGCTCGTAATATTCTTTTGAGAAATTGTTACTACCACCCACGCAATTGTTGATTATTTTCTGAAACACTCTATTGGTCCAGGAGGTTATTTTTATTTAGTATGATCTTATCTAAGCAGAGCTGACAAATTTAATGTCAACTCCTGTTTATTCGAGAAGATTACATTGCGTTATTCACTGTTAAGGTTTATTTGTTGCTGCAATTTCTGGTAGAAGCTATATAAACCAGTATTATCTGATGCAACTTCTGAATATGGTTAATTCCAAACAACATACAGAAATATAGGAAACAAGTAGCAAATAAAAATTACAGATTAGTCAAACTAGCATAATAAAATTTACAGCCAAATTCACATTTAAAACAGTTCAAAGAATGTCATAACACAATGCTTTTAAAACTCGATAATGACCTCAAATCGATTTCCGACACAACCCACACACATACAAGCACACACACACACACACACACACACATATATATATATATATATATATATATATATATATATATATATATATATATCATTCGGAAAAATTAAAATGTAAACAAATACCTGTGTTGAACTTTTATATTGCGAAAGTGGATTCGAGGTTGCTGGGAATTATACTTCTATTTGATGTGCAAATGATTATAAGTTATAGCCCATATATCGGCGCGTGATACGTCTCATAAATTTGCTTAATTCGCACGAGTTAGGAGACCCTTAGAAGAGCTAAATTAGATATCATAATCAAAGTTCAGAATTTATCAAGCATCTTTAAGAATACAGGAATTACTTCGAACATATCGATGATCTACGCCAGCTAAAAAAGTTCCTATTTTCAAGAAGACAGTAAAATATCGGTGTGATTGTCGCTGATCGTTGTATTTTATAACATATATATATATATATATATATATATATATATATATATATATATATATATATATATATATATATATGAAGCGCAAACTTCATTTAAATATATATTGTCACAAACTATGACTTTTAAAATTATTTGATAATAGGATAAAACGTTGAAAATTTGTTTGGCATTTTATTGAGAACAATCGAAGAGATTTATTTCGACTACGTTTAAAAACGCTAGTATTGTTCTGTAATCTAGAGTTTCCACTCGACTTGGCGAATGAGAACTCTTTAGAATCTTAGCTTTAGTTGTGTATTTTTTTTCAAAAGTAATTGATGCGTTTTTAATTAATTATACGTTGACATGTGATTGTGTGGATGTGCTTTTTTTGCTTTGCATCTGCATATTGCTTGATATCTGGTTGCTTCTCTATCAAAGGTATGTGCCTTGATGAGTTTTTCCCCATTCAAGCCCTTCCATGTGAGATTCTTTTTCTATGAATTTCTGACCGTCATTTCATATTCCAAATGTGCCCTGTCAGTCAATTATTTTATAAAGCAGGCTATGTAGTTTGTCGTATTAAGCGCTTTCAGAGTTATTCGATTTCACGCATTGTGCTTGACAAATTTTGTTCATTTTTTGTTGCTCCTCGGAATTAAATTGCAGTTGAAGAGTGGATGATGCTGCTGAGTAATATAATTGGTTGTGTTAGGTCATGTCCAATAAGGACTACTAAAAATTTAATTAAAAACACCGTGTGTACTATTAAAGGAAAAAAATCAACGAACCAGAATATGGACCAAGAAATATTCTCAGAAAAGTACTGCAATCAATAAAAATGTAAGGATTTTCTACACCGCCAATTTCTCTTCAACTACACAAACGAACTGCAGGGGAAACATTTTCGAAGTCAAAATTTCTCATTTGATTATACAAAAAATACCTTCAAAGTAAAATTTATTTTTATGATCCCTAAATAGGATATTTTGCAATTTTCCAAAAGAGATTAGTGATTTCGGTGGTGGGGCATTACAATTAATTACGATTGTATGAAGAACTAAACCATTATATACATACACTTGTCAGTATAGCCTAAGCATTGTAAGGGATGGACAAGAAAATTCATGCAGTAGACCGGTTTCTTCCTTATAGGGAACTCATCACTTTCTACCCAGAATTTTCTATGGAAAGGGCTCAAACTTGGATTTGTCTGCTTCGAAAATTTCCGCTCTAACCAACCAGCCGCTCTGCAGTATAACAATTAACAGTAGTATATTAACTAATGTCTCTTTGTTTCCTTTTCCTTTAGGTGAAGTCTTTTAGCCCTAAAGTTTCAACTAACCATCCCCAAACTGTCATTAGAGAACAAACACCAGGCTATGTGAGGATGTGGTGTTTATTTGAAATTTTGTTTATAATTAAATAAACATTGGTTGTGTGGGCGTTGATAACAATCACTTTTAATCCGGGTTGTAAACTTGATATAAACACCTCATCCATTATGAACTTACATTTATCAGTATAACTAAGCATTGTAGTACGTAGATAAGGAAATACATCCATTAAACCAGTTTCGTCATAGTTGGGAACTCAACACGTATTGTCCAAAATGTGTTGTATAATGATATCGAAACTAGGCACGTCTGCTATAGAATCTTGTGCTCTAACCAACGATCCACATAGCTGCAATCTATAAACAATTATTATTTGTATACTCACTTGTGTAACTTTGTTAGATTTTCTTATACGTGGAGCTTATGTTACGTCAATTTAGACCTAACTATCCAATTAACCATCTCCAATCTTCCATTATAGAACAGAAACGCGCTACATGACAGATTGGGGATAGTTAGTTAGAACATTAGATCTGAAAGGACACAATATAGGTTTCACATAAAAGAAAACTAAAAATTAAAAACTAATTAAATGAAAAGTGATTGCGGGGTGATGATAGTCAAGGTTGCAAACTTGATATAAAGACCTGTCCTATTAAGTACATAAATTTTCCAGCCACCCTGCCGCCTCAGGGTGGCTCAGTGGTTAGAGCACCAGATTCTAAAGCAGACGTGTCCAGGTTTAAGGATTGTTGGCGGAAAATTCTTGACAGTTCGTAAATAACTAGTTAGTATATAACTGAAAATTGTTTATAGTGTGGCGCAGGGTGGCTCACTGGTTAGATTTCAAAATTCCGAAGTAGACGTGCCCAGTCCACAGATATTTCCGGCGAGTACTAAAAGAGTTCCTAATAAAGACGAAACCGGGCTACAAGATGAATTCCTTTTCTACATTATACAACGCTTAGGTTATGCTGACAAATGTATATACCAACTGGGTCAGGCTTTTATATCAAGATCGCCATCTTGATTTATATTAATTGCCATCAACGCCTGTGCAACGAATGCTTATTTAATTATATAAATATTCATTAATGGTAGTTCAGCATTTACAGTCAATAAGGTATTTTCCTTCAAACTCGAAACTCTCTCAAATTTCTGTATTTCAGGTTTGCGTAGCTGTTTTGCGTCTATTCTATTATTTGCGTACTTGGAAAACATTAATCAAAATTTGGTACTTCAAAATGTTTAAATGACAGCACACGTTTTATTGGCTTCAGAGTGACGTGACCAGTGAAATCATAAACAATGTTCACTTAATAATGCAAAGGATAAGCAAACCCTAATGGTATAGGGCGATATAATTATTTTCTTATAAGGTCTTTTACTTTTGCCTGACTTCCACTTTGAGCAAGCTCTTTATGAGCTGGTTACTAGCTATTTAATCGAGTATGTGGAGTACTTACCAATAGGTATGTGATGCCTGTTTCATTACAAAAAATTGTGTCCTGATAAACTTATTTCAGACGACACTTTATTATTGCCTGTCAGAACCTATTGAACAACCGCACATCGCTGAATCATTTCTATAACTATCTAGTACCATTGTGGGGTAAAATCACTTGTAGTTCTCTTTGCACTGAAGTAAATGAAGAAATGACTTCCTCCAAATTGTTAGTTAAAATAATAATGGAGAAAATTTTATTTCGGATTTGTAATAAAATGCTACAATGTTAATTATGGTCAAATATGCTCTAAAGTAGTTCTCCCCGTACGGTATAGATTGTTACCATGTATGTTCTAACACAATAATCATACTACAGTGCAAAAATATTTGCAGAGATTTTTCCTTTTTAAAAACGGCATTCCGAGTTGACCATATTACACAAATTAAATGCTCTAATGATATGCAATTAATACTGTCACACAGAGTTTTCTGCTGCGAATTATATCTATGTAATGAATAAAAAAATATGTTATAATGAATAAACGAACATTGGTTGCGCGGGCGGTGATAGCAATTACTTTTAATCAAGGTTGCGATCTTGATATAAACGCCTGAAACATTATGCACATACATTTGCCATTATAAGCTAAGTATTGCACAATGTGGATAATGCAATTCATCCAGTAGAACGGTTTCGTCTTAATTGGGAATTCATTACGTACAGTCCAGAACCTGCCGCGGACAGGGCTGACAGTCAAACTTGACAGCTAAAGTCTTGTTGCTGCATTATTCAACTGATGATGGTTAGGCTAGTTAATATTACGATGTGGCTTCATTAATACATACGAAACAGTCCTCCTACACAATATACAGGAAGCAGATAAGATTTACAAGCCTTTACCACAGCTATAAATTAAGGGCGGAGAATCAGGATGGTGAATTTAAAATCTCAAAAGCAAATCTCTCCAAATATTAAATAGTTTACTAATTAATATATGGTTGCGATGGCCTGTATACCCGAAGGAAAATTTACTATAAAATGTTGCCACAGAAATAGATTAAAAATGCCCCAGGAACTCAGAAAAGTCTACTATTTCAGAACAATTTCTGAAATCCGGTCACACAACAAATTAGTCTATTTTATCACTTATTAAAAAAATTTATAAGAACTTTTATAAATTCAAGAAGACGCTATTTATAATACACATAGTCATTGATTTCATAAATGAAATGATCAACCAACATGACATATATTATCTGATCTGCGTATTGTCTAATGCAGTACTGATTCCAGTTGTTTAATTTTACCAATATATTTCGGCTGCCGTTAACGACCGCCATTTTCAGTTGGTCTATCCTCATCAGTTTAGAAAAATCTAATGAAATCAAGAAGGATAAATATGATATTGCACCCGAATAGCCACAACACACCAAACCAGATAACATAATAAAACTAAACGAGCATTGGTTGCGCGGGTGTTGATAACAATTATTATAATCAAGGTTGCGGTCTTGATTAAGCACCTAACCCATTAATTACTTATATATGTCACTGTACACTAAGTATTGTATAGTGTAGAAAAGGCAATTCATCCAGTAAGCTGGTTTCGTCGTTATTGGGAACTCATCGTGTACTGGCCAGAATTTGACGCGGACAGGGCTCGAACCTGGACACGTCTGCTACGGAATATCATGCTCTAACCACCGAAGCAGACGTGTCCAGTTTCGAGCACTGTCCGCGGCAAATTCTGACCAGTACTTGATGAGTTCCCAATAAAGATGAAACCGGTCTACTGGATGAATTGCCTTTCTAAACTATACAGTTCTTAGGTTATACTGACATATGTAAGTAATTAATGTGTCAGGTGCATATATCAAGACCGCAAACTTGATTATAAAAAATTAATGATACTCTAGTTAAAAACCTGGCTTCAATTGAATAAGTGTCATGAAACTGTTGAACCAGAATCACAACTGTTAAATCGAGACCAACGAAATAGGTGACAACCATCTTATCATTAACAGCGTCTGAAACTGCACCTACGAGGACGAGATTATTTCAGCGGCGAATGCACTCTGTTGTGTTACAATCACACTTTATGACACGTTCGACAAAAGAAAACTAAATGCAATTTGTGCAAGTAATAAACAAATAAGCCAATGCCTTGAGAAAAATTGATTCGTTGAAAGAATTTTCATGTCGAGTATTGAAAACCATAAAACACTGGTACGACCTCAGGCAAAAAATGCCAAACTTTTTTAACAAAATTTCCATCTCAAATTATCTGTTGGACGCGTTTTAAATTTATAATCGATGCAATGCATTCTGGTTTTTTATTTGCAAAGTAGTTTGACTTTGTCAACAGAAGTAAGTTATGTCAACAAATTCAAAACTTTACAAAACAATATTATATATTTATATATATTCTTCTGAAATATTTTATTAATAAGTATCTCTTACATAACCCAGCACTGCATACACATATTTGCTCTACTTAACTAAAATAAATTGAAAGTTGTCATAATTTCCTCGAAAAGAGGTAACTGATTTCAATCAATTACAGTAATAGTTGTAATACTCAATTTTGGTGCACTTTAGCAAACATTGAAATCCACTTTTTTGGTACCATGCACCAACTTGGCAACCATAGTGTTGCTATCATGTACCTTATCGGTACAATGATGCTGGTATCTGGTACTGACACAATAGCTCTAGTGTTGACATTCTTTACAGACTTGGTATATATATTATACATAGTGAGATGACTTTCAAGTCGCATTTTCGTAGAATTTGTATGACTACCGCAGGTTTGCACATTCGTCCTATTTTTACAGATTACACACCTAAATATATGGTGGGTAAAGGACCTAATACCGGCTCCTACTAATGAGTCCTCAGTAAACACGAAACGAATGGTCACGAGATTATGCTTTCCATTTATTGTTACTTTTGTTTATACTTCTGATTATATTTGAACTAATTCACTACTAGACGCGCAGCACCCATAACACAATTGAATTGTAGAATTGAACTCGTTCGTCAACCAGGATAGGGAAAACTCGCGCGTTCTATTTTTTGGCTGTAAATAATTTTCGACATGACATCAAAACGATATTTGTTTCAAAATTGCTCCAATGTCTCTATAACATTCGTAACATATTTTTTTATAGCAAGCAGACTTAACCATAGGGTTTGGTCGTATTTGTCATGCAATGCATTATTTTCGGCGGTAGGAGCCGTATCCATTTCAGGTGTTTTGATAGTGGTTGTGCTTAATCCGCTTATATAAATATTGTTAATGTCACTATTTGTGATATTCTTCGGAATCTAGGTATTGAAATTTGTCTTTCTGTCGTATTCTATTTTGGTGGTAATGATTAAATCGATATAAATTAGTGTTGGTTTTTTTCAATTATGATGTTGTTGGAGGCAGGAATTTCTAAAATTTTAATAATTTTCATAATGGTTGATAACTTGTGGTAGCCAACGTTCCGAGAGCATTTGTGGCGATGGGAGTCAGTGCGAACGTTACTGTTAGTGGAGGTGAATGTTGAGATTTAGATTGTATCATGACTTTAATCGAATTGTGCACTCATAATCATTCCATAGTTTGGATAAAGAGAAGAATTCTAATCAATCTTGCTTTATTTTCGCCTTGCATCTCTATGCTATATTAATATAAATTGAGCAATCGGTCATTTACAACTATACGATAATGGAAATAATTAGTGGACAAAACTGGTTCCTCTAGGAGCTGAGTCCGCTTTTCCAACGTTATGCGCCACAAGAACATCAGCATTTCTCTTTACAATATGTCAACTGACATCAAAATCAAATTCAATTTTTTCGATAAATATATGTCATGTTAATGATGGGGACAGCAGACGTGGTAACGAGCAGTTGCTTATCGAAATTCGAAATGCTGCGATAAATAAGGAAATCCTACAAATTCGACATGAATCGGGCTTGTACAACATTTTCTTAAGATTTAATGAAAACGTATAAAGATAGTTTTTTGAAAAATAGACGCTTAAAATCATTCAGATTGGAAGTACATATCGTCAATAATATGTGTGGTTAAGAGAGACATTCTGATGGTTTGAAACCTGACCATAAGCATCCTTCACAATTTTTCGTTCAATGTATTTTTAAAACTCAATTTAGGTTTTACAGGATCGGCAAACCTAGTTTGTGTGACCAAATTCAACAAATATTATATAATAATTTTTGTCTCATAATCACATTTGATACGGCTATAATAGAATTTGCTACGCCATTCCAGTAACCAAATTGAGACAATCGAGTAAAAGATTAACCAGTGATTTAAAATAGTTTTAAAATATACTAGTTGGAGCTGGTTCATTTCTGAAAGGAGTGGACAAAATACAAAATATACTTACAATTGCAGTCAAATTAACGATCGCGAACATTAAGGAAGCATCTTTCTGCCGGCTTTCTTTTTGGTGAAATTAGCAAATCATTTCTTCAAGCGCATGTTAAAATATATGTATCTGACGTAAATTGAAGTACATGTTTGATGTTTATATTTTAGAAAGAAATTCATATTTGAATAATGTACGATAAAGCAACAAGGCACATAGAAATATTGTTAATCTATTGGCTTTAAACATATAATAGTGAAATACTAAAATAATCGATAAATTTGTGCATAGAACGACGTTGTGTAAAAGACGCAAGGAAAATATTGGTTAAATGTTTTTGTTTTATTAAGGCAAGCTAACAAAACAAATTCAGATTTTTGCTCTATTTATTGGAGATCAGGCGTAGATTAAATTCTGCCACATGCTGACGTTAGTTTCTTGACAATGTCAGTGAGATAATCTCATAGGGCTGGCAAGAAAATTTAACTCGACATGGAATTTCAAGTGTATTACATCTTACTGGATAAGTAAGAAATTAAACGACATTTAGAAAAGCCGTATCTTCACGTCGATTTTAATTAGCCAATTCATTCTTTATTGAAGTTACATTAATCGTCGCTATTAGGTAAATTTGGATAAAATCCTCTTCATTTCTTAAAAAATCTGCCTAAAGTGAAGTACTATTTGGTTTGCTTTTATTGGTATCTTCTATTTTTCATTCTTGTAAATGGACGTTTTGTACACGTTGGATCAACTAATTAGATACCAAACTCGTTGTTTTTAATCTAGCTGTACCTAAATTTAGTTCGTGTAAAAAAACCTCAAGTCTAAAGCGATAAATTCATAAAAAATTGGTTAATCAATTCAAAACTTATTGGCAAGTTTTAAATGAAATTGTGATTGTCTTTGGTTTATGTACTTCTGTTGACGCTTAAGCCCGAAAAATGTTCTTTTATTATTCCTCATTTATTACGCAATAGGTTTTACACACAACGCATCCTTTACGGTAAACCGTATTCAAACAACACTTTCAGTTAAATACTGTTTTTTGCGGAGAACTAATATATATGCAAGTATGTATTAGGTGTTGCGAACCTAGTAACAAATTATTTCAGTTGTGACCAGAAGGATAAACCAAAGGCAGCATGAACGGAAAGTATAATCTCATGCACATGCGTGTAGCCAGTAAGCACGAAACGAATGTGCATGAGATTATATTCTCCTTTCTTGCTGTCTTTGGTTTATTATTCTGGTCATAACTGAACTAATTTATTAATACGTTCGCAACACCTAATACTTACTTGAATACATTAAATTGGCAATAATTGATAGCAAGAATAATTTATACGGCTAAATAATGCATTAAATAAATACTAACACCCTCCGCACAAATAAAGAATTCTTTATTGATTGACCTATTCAAGTGACGCGAAAGCAGAATAACCTTATGCAAGCGAATTTCGCACTTGACATCCCTCCTGTGTGCAAGGCAACTTAGTCTCTTCATCCATACATAAACACCTTACCACCGTGCTCTGTCATGACCTTAAAAGTTCTTTAAATCAAGTTTGCGAACTTGAAGTAAACACCAATCCCATTGTATTTAACCAGTCGTCGAACAACATAACAAAAACTACCGCTAGCCGCAACGCACTGACGCGTTTCGACCTTCCTTGATCATCATCAGAGTACGACGGCAAACTGACTATCGACGATCAAACCGCATTGAATATATATGGAAATCAAATTTAGATATGCGGCTCTCACCTCTAGCAGTCTCGCATACATTGAACTTGACTGGAAATGTCGGCTGCACAATTTCTATGCAGTCACGAACATTAACTGTTTGTAGCTTTCTCCACATATACATATATAGGCAATACAATTTAACAATAATTGATTGCGCGGGTGGTGGTAACAATTCTTTAAATCAAGTTTGCGAGCTTGAAGTAAACACCAATCCCATTGTATTTAACCAGTCGTCGAACAACATAACAAAACTACCGCCAGCCGCAACGCACTGACGCGTTTCCACCTTCCTTGATCATCATCAGAGTACGACGGCAAACTGACTATCGAGGATCAAACCGCATTGAATATATATGGAAATCAAATTTAGATATGCGGCTCTCACCTCTAGCAGTCTTGCATACATTGAACTTGACTGGAAATGTCGGCTGCACAATTTCTATGCAGTCACGAACATTAACTGTTTGCAGCTTTCGCCACATATACATATATAGGCAATACAATTTAACAATAATTGATTGCGCGGGTGGTGGTAACAATTCTTTAAATCAAGTTTGCGAGCTTGAAGTAAACACCAATCCCATTGTATTTAACCAGTCGTCGAACAACATAACAAAACTACCGCCAGCTGCAACGCACTGACGCGTTTCGACCTTCCATGATCATCATCAGAGTACGACGGCAAACTGACTATCGAGGATCAAACCGCATTGAATATATATGGAAATCAAATTTAGATATGCGGCTCTCACCTCTAGCAGTTTTGCATACATTGAACTTGACTGGAAATGTCGGCTGCACAATTTCTATGCAGTCACGAACATTAACTGTTTGTAGCTTTCGCCACATATACATATATAGGCAATACAATTTAACAATAATTGTTTGCGCGGGTGGTGGTAACAGTTCTTTAAATCAAGTTTGCGAGCTTGAAGTAAACACCAATCCCATTGTATTTAACCAGTCGTCGAACAACATAACAAAACTACCGCCAGCCGCAACGCACTGACGCGTTTCGACCTTCCTTGATCATCATCAGAGTACGACGGCAAACTGACTATCGACGATCAAACCGCATTGAATATATATGGAAATCAAATTTAGATATGCGGCTCTCACCTCTAGCAGTCTCGCATACATTGAACTTGACTGGAAATGTCGGCTGCACAATTTCTATGCAGTCACGAACATTAACTGTTTGTAGCTTTCTCCACATATACAACTGGTGGTAACAGTTCTTTAAATCAAGGTTGCGAGCTTGAAGTAAACACCAATCCCATTGTATTTAACCAGTCGTCGAACAACATAACAAAACTACCGCCAGCCGCAACGCACTGACGCGTTTCGACCTTCCTTGATCATCATCAGAGTACGACGGCAAACTGACTATCGAGGATCAAACCGCATTGAATATATATGGAAATCAAATTTAGGACCTTAAAAGGTCCAGAAGCGTCAGCACACGTAGCTGATTATATATTGATTTTTACGTGACTAGGAAACCCCATAAGTTTTGGTGTGTGTATCAGGAGCGCAAACTTGTATTAAATAAAATAACTTTCATTTCTTGAAGCGTTCGTGAGTATTCTATGTGCACGCATGGTCAAAACATCTCAGTATTATATATATATATATATATATATATATATATATATATATATATATATATATTCCTGACGACACTTTATATAATTATATACGAAACACAAAGATAACTCTTTTATAGAACTTATAAATATAAAGTCAGAAATAATTATAAAATGGTATCAGTCATATATATCTAATCAGAATATGTTTAATTAACAACTATATATTTTATTGATTATTATATGTATATAAATATAAATTTATATAATATTGTGAATTTATTAATTTATTTAGTATTAAAATATTTATACACCACACCTATATAAAAAAATAACAAATTTTCTATCTTTTTCTCTCTCTCTCTCTCTCTCTCTCTCTCTCTATATATATATATATATATATATATATATATATATATATATATATATATATATATATATATATATATATATATATATATATATTCATTGTACCCTTCCTGTCTGCAAAAACAAAAAGAAATTTTATCAGATATAAGAAAATTTTCTTTCTCATGGTCTTCTCAAATACCTACTCATGAACATATCTTTATATATAAATTGGAAAGCAAAACAAGATAGAAATATGTGAACAAAGAGAGTGTGAAAAATAGAAACCAATCAAATTGCGTGCGTCACATCCAGTTCAAGCTCAATGCTTGTACGTGCTTCTTCTGCTTACATAAATCAGGCTGCAATTTGTTTATCCATAAGGCTTCGTATGTGGCTAGCTCCCTTTTGTTTTTGCATTTAGTAATTACTTTGAATGCTACGTCTGGAGAACATACGTGCGATGTTTCGATGATGTGTTGCGCAATAGCAGACGTGTATTCACCATTTGATTTAAATCAGGCGTCTATATATATATATATATATATATATATATATATATATATATATATATATATATATATATATATATATATATATATATATATATATATATATATTTATATATATATATATATATATATATATATATATATATATATATATATATTTATTTACTGATAAATATAAATATGTTTATTTTCTATATATGTTAATAAAGTTTTTTCACGTTAAGACCAAATATTTCTCTGTGACGTAAATCGTCTGATTCGATTTTCTGGTTATTAGGAAGTTCCTCGATATGCTACTCTACTATATTTAAAATAACATCGGTTACTTATTTTATGACGAAAATGAAATAGGTCCGACGTTCATTTTGGTGTACAATGACTAATGCTAGGCGCGTTATGTTCTTTTGCAATATAAATGCTAAATTTTGTATAAATGAAACACGGATTTAATATTCCATGCTATTCTTATCAAATTGGGTGGTTCATAAGATTAATGGCTTTAGCAGTATATCGCAAATCATATAAACCTACCTTCTATTAAATACATTTTGCAGAGATGTTATAAAAAAATCTACAGTGCAACATTACAAAGCTAATGTTAATTATTGTTGAATATAGTGTGTGTGTGTGTGTGTGTGTGTGTATATATGTTTGTGTGTATTTGTGTTTGAGCAGGATATCAATGTTAATTTATAAAAAATAATATTTAAATGCGCAGAGCAGGAGGATGCATTTGTTCAGTAACAAATCGTGTGTTTAATTCATCATCTTTATCATCATCATCATCATCATCATCATCATCATCATCATCATCATCATCATCATCATCATCATCATCATCATCATCATCATCATCAGCAGCAGCAGCAGCAGCATCATCATCATCATCATCATCATCATCATCATCATCATCATCATCATCATCATCTTTATCTTCATCATCATCCATTAAGTAATAAGTTTATTCAGCCAGCAGTAGATATTCGTGTCAAAAATTTCAAAGTTAACGGCTAGTGACATAAGCTTGCTCTAATAATAAATCTTTCGTTGTAAACTTGTTTCCTAACAAAAATTCAGTGACGATTAATTTTAACATAATATAGAAAATTATATTTTTGTTTTTGCTGATAGCAAGTGTTTAATATAAATACGACACGATTAATACATGGCGGTTGCTTTCATCTTCAGTTATACATTCAGACTACTTCGTCATGTAAATGAAAATGCGGATGACTATGAATAGGACATTTATCGTTTTTTCCATTACACAATTAGGCCGTTTCGGCCATTAAGAGTCTATTCCTGGTATTGTGAATTTGGGTGCGGTTACAGAGTTAACGTGGATATGGCCATGGCGTCAACATACCGTTTGTCCAAATCCTTTAAAATCTCTCAAATTATTGGCAAAAAACCGTTTAGCTTGTGGATTTGACCGCATTTTTCTTATGCGGGACAATTGATAGGTTAAACAACAGACAAACCGTTCAAAATACGCCATGTACGGTCACTTAAATTAGTGGTAATAAGTTAAAAAGTATTTGATTGAAATCCGGTTAAACAGCTGTTCTACGTCAACTGGATATTCAGTGCAATAATTTGTTGAAGAACCTAAATGGTTTAAATATTCTTTAAATGATGAAACTCTTTGCGAATTGCTGTCCTTCTTGCTGTGGATTTGGCCGCATTTTTCTTGTGTGGGACAATTAATAGCACACTTAGGTTGGTAAAATCTTGAATTTTGATCATTTTCAGGTGCTCTGATTATTGGCCTCGTTTGATGGGCTCGCACTTGTCCCTTCTTTTTTAAGCTTTCCATCAGCTGATTGTTTGAAAATGACGTTGGAACATAATTTTCCATTTAAGCAATACAATAAAACAATAATCGATTGCGCGGCTGGCGGTAGTTTTGGTATGTTGTTCGACGACTGGTTAAAAACATTGGGATTGGTGTTTACTTCAAGCTCGCAAACTTGATTTAAAGAATAATTTTCCATTGTTCTTTTTCCTAATTTTCGAGACTTCATTTCCAGTCTCATCTTCAGGGTTGACAAAATACGCACAGGAATAAAACACAACTTGTGGCAAATGTGGTATCCTCATTCAAGACAGATATATATATATATATTGCATACATTTGTGTATTAGAGACTAGGTATGAAGCCCGGATATTAGGAAGACAATTGAAAAATACTTTTGGAATTAAAATAAATATAAATATATCTGTATTGAATGAGGATACCAAATTTGCCACAAATTGTGTTTTATTCCTATGCGTATTGTGTCAACCCTGAAGATGAGACTGGAAATGAAGTCTCAAAAATTAAGAAAAAGAGCAATGCAAAATCTTGTTCCAACGTCATTTTCAGACAATCAGCTGATGGAAGGCTTAAAAAAAAGAAGGGACAAGTGCGCATATATCAATCGAGGCCAATAATCAGAGCACCTGAAAATGATCAAAATTCAAGATTTTACCGACCTAAGAGTGCTATCAATTGTCCCACACAAGAAAAATGCGGTCAAATCCACAACAAGAAGGACAGCACTGCGCAAAGAGTTTCATCTTTTAAAGAATATTTAAACCATTTAGGTTCTTTAACAAATTATAGCACTGAATATCCAGTTGACTTAGGACAGCTGTTTAACCGGATTTCAATCAAATATTTTTTTGAACTTATTACCACGCATTTAAGTGACCTTACATGGCGTATGTTGAACGGTTTGGCTGTTGTTTAAACTACATCTCGTAAATAAAATGCAATGCAAGGAGCAAAATCTCGACACATAAATTTGGACAGCTAAATGACTTAATTTAGCAACGGGCTGATTATCCATATGCAATGGAGAACGTTTAAATCTTACAGTCGGACATCCTCTCCGTTGTTCGCGATAAACGGCTGTTAAATGGCTGAGGAAAACGTTGGCAACGACAGGATGTTATAGCACTTCACTTAACTGCTGAATGTGTCGTTGTTTAAAAAATCATTGTTAATCATTACCAAATATGTATTTTAAAATATATTTTAAATTGCACAGCATCACTTGCGCTTTATCTTGTCAAATGATCTTACTGGAGAATTAAGCATACCGCATTAAGATAATTAGTTTAAGGTAGAAAGAGGCAACGAATTATCTGCTTGGCTTGTAAGTAGGTTATAATGTGTGAGCAATTACATTTGAACATGAGCATTTGAATACTGAACAATTAACTGGACTAATTTCTGTAGCATATTTAATAATACCCATAAAATAATTAATCTTGGCAAGGCCAGTATAACCTCGTTTTGTCTAATAATGCACGTATGTACAAGAATAATGACAATGCCCTAGAAAGGTGACATACTCTGTAACAGCGTACATCTTATGCGTTGAATTAAATCGAGCAATGATTATGATGTGCTATTATGCCGTAAGTATTCTGAAATCCCACGAGGATAGCTGGTTAAATTTCAGTTGGTGTAATTTCACACAGCTGTTGGGGACAAATTTTTTAAGACAAATTTATCGTTCCTGTCTGGGCCACTAATTTAATAACAGAAAATAGTAATCTTCTGAGTTAACGTGTGTAACGATAAATCAAGATGGTAGTAAAAGGCGAAGTAATATTAACGAACCAATTTTTGGAAAGAAATTAATGAATAAAAATCGATCACCAGGTAATCAACATTGACTGGTCGCGCAGCCCGTGATTCCAATTAATTTGAATCAAGGAGACAATCGTAATATAAACTATTAAACCGGTATGTGCATAAATTTTTCAGTATAAAATATGCTTTGTATAATTATTAAAAATGCAATTCATCCAGTAGACCGGTAACTTCCTTTTCGGGAACTCTTCATGTTCTGTTCAGAATTTTCCAAGTTTTGAGCCTTGTCTGTTGCGAATTCGGGACAGTACGTGAATAAATCCCTATAAGGACGAAACCAGTCTACTAGATAAATTGCCTTTTCCACACTATACAGCACTTAGTTTATTAAATGTAAATGCTATGTGAATTGTTTGTCAGAAATATGTAGACATATTGCAGTTAAGAAAAAAAAATTGATTTCTAAAATTCAAAAACGCTATTTTTTAAATCGTCTGTTAAATTAAAGTTTCGTTTTATTAAATAAAGTTGAGAAGGCACGGATCACATGAGATATTTAACGGCTAGTTTTTCATCAACTTTATCATATGGAAATTGAAAACGTACTGATCATAAAAGGGTTTACAACGAGAACGCTTTTATGTTGTGTAAATGCAGAACATACAGAATGTTTTTGCAACAATTAAAAGCATAAAACGTTATTTCTGAACGTAATTGAGCTTAGTTAAAATTTTACCATATATGCAAGCTAGGATAAAGCGAAATATGATATATGTATATATATATATATATATATATATATATATATATATATACTATATATATATATATATATATATATATTAATAGTATTATTGGGTGGGTGTTGGTGTGGGTGTGTACGTGTACAATTCACAACAGATATACACGAATTAATATTTACAAAAAACATACTGATGAATTAACGATGATAGCATTGATACAAGCAACACATAAATGAAAAATATTTCATCGTGAATAATGAAAAAGATGCAACACAGTACAACAATGTGATGCAAAGTTAATTTAACGGTGACAAGATTACAGAAGATAATGGACTGCGCAAAAAAATTGCTTAATGACTTTCATGTTATCCATTAATCGTCCAACACTTTTGCAAACTTAGAGAAATGGACGATAAAAATGCAAAATCAACTAGCTTATGCAATAATTGTTCCATTTTCCTTGTAAAACTAAAGGAATCTCCATGGAAAGTATGCCTATGCATGTTCGCCAATTGTAGAACTACCAGCAAAACAGCGGGCATTTCTAACTGAGACTCCAAATTGTCCATACATAATTGGTTCAACAGTGAAAAAGGATTTTGTCAAATAACATCAAAATTAAATAAAATAATTCAATAATAAAGGAATAAACGTGCAAATTCAATGAGATTACCAGTACACTAAACAAGGTAAGAATGACACATCCGAAACATAAAAACACAATTTGCATAATGATTTAAAATAAAATCTGGTATAAAACTGTTAGTTGCCTGAAAAAAAGAAGTTTTAGTGCTTATGTATACAAAATATTAAAAGAATTATTCTTCATTATTATTGATAATATCATATTCAAATTAATGCAAAAAGGAATGAGCAAATGAAACTATATGACAACAAAGATGTTGAAAGCTATGATTTGGTAAAGCAAGAATATTGAAAAATGAGATCCAAACGAATATTAAAAAAAAATTCGGCCTGATCTTAGCAAACATTTATTGCAGGTAAAAATCGATCAAATGATGTTAGATCTTTGGTATTTATTTTTTTATCATGGTATTAAATGGCTTTACAAAATTAAAATATTTCGAACAAACTTCAAATAGACAAGCAGCATTAAATGAGAAATATCCTAGACAAAGCCTCCTCACATGATCAGGCTAAGTAAGTTTAATATTTTATTCGCATAACCTAAGATATTAATGGAATGTTATGAAAATACTCTTAACGATGTTGGCAAAATTACGAAAACAATAAACATTGTTAGTGCGGGCGGTGATATCCATTAATAAAATCTAGATTGCGATTTTGATATCAATACCTGTCCCATTATGTTTATATATTTTTTTAATATGAACCAAGCATCGTAACACAATAAAAACGATATTTCATCCAGTAAAAAAATTACTGGATTAATTGCGTTTTCTGCATAATATAATTCATAGATTTTACTGACAAATGTATGTAATTAATGGGTCAGGTGTTTATATTAAAAGCGCTCCCTTGGTTTAATTAATTACGGAATTAATTGCAGTACGCTGAGCTAAAGACAACGAGATTGTAAATGCTAGCAAATAAGTAAATAACAAATCAGGGATAACATTTTGCCCTTATAATTTGCGTCAAATTAAATCAAAATTGTTGAGTTTACGGCTTGAGAATTTATTAGACAATGGCGGGTAAATTGAAGAGACCAAAGCTGAGTTGATCAAACTTTGTACACAAAAAATACAGCAGCACAAAATCATGTAATCGTGAAATTTAGAGACTGTCAATTGATCAATAAAATGCTTCGACTTTTTTACAAACGGTTTAAAAAATATTCGCTCCTTTATTCCATTTTATTTTTAATATAATTCGAAATATTCATTTGATTTGCAGACCTCAAAATAAATGATTGCATAATTTAGGAGAATTTTTTAATTACAGTTCTGGTATTAGGCTGGAATGTATAAATATCTCCAATCAAAGGCTTTACTCTAGACAATAACATTTCTTCATATAGTTAGAATTTTAATTTTAATTTTTATGAACGTTTTCAATTTGTCGGCATTTAAGTGGCCGCTTCTACGTTGCTAATCGTGACTTTCAAATGTCAAATCAAGAAAACGGTTCATTTGAGGGGCAAAAAAAAGCATCACTTTTCCATTAATGTGTTCCTTTTTAAAACAAGTTTGACGCCATAAATCTTCTACCATAAATAAAGAGCACACAGGTCTTCTCGTGAATGAACAAGAAAGCTCACTTTCTGTAGTTCTTAAATCAAACAGTTAAGAACTACTTTTTTAATAAGCTAAAATGGAGAATTTATCATAAAATGACCTGTTATGTAAGGTAATTACGTAATTATATGGTCGTTCCGGTTAAATATAAATTATTTAATTGCATGTATTGAAAATGTGGATTTTAGAATTTAATATAATATTATTTTATTTATAATGTTTATCCTGAGGTAAACTGTTGGATCATTGTTCAAAAAACCAGTCAAATAAAGAATCATAAAATAAAATAATCTATCTGAACATTCCTCCAATAGGCGACATTTTGTTTTGCAAACTTAAGGAAAAATTAGCATACTTTTTCTTCTTATTTCAGAACAAATTTCTGTTTATCTTTCCTCGCATAAAAAGTGCACTAACGACAGATAATCTCGAATTCTAAAGAAGTATTAATTTAAAATCAGCAGCACAACACTGAAATTATATACAAACAAATTATTTGCAAATACGGCGTCCTAATAGCAGCATACATAAAAAGCAATGGAACCTTATAAACCACAATTTTTGCCATCGGCAGTCGGAAATTAGGCGTCGAATTAACTAGCGTAGAATTCCGTATAAACAATATTTACACATCATTGGCAAAATTTCGCGTAAAATCATCAGTAGCAGTTTAAAAGACCTAAATAATAGTATAATCGCCATAATCGTTATCAAGAAATAGAAATAAACAATCACACGGAATTCGGATGCCAATGGCCATAATTAGTCCTTTGCCGAAAATTAATATTCAGTTGGTTACAGTTAATACTACCAAGGTGAAAATTGAAGTATTGCTACTTTATCGTTGTCTCTTCAGTATATCGTTTCGCAAAATTCTCGAAAATAAGTCATTAAAAAGATAAATAAATAATTATATTTATATATATATATATATATATATATATATATATTAACTTCCCATATTGAATTGTGGAGAATTGAGAAATTCATCAAAAATACAATTTGTTCATTTTAAAATATGCAAGTGCCAAGAATTTTTTAGTCAATTTTTGTGGTAAATGTTGCTGGATTCTGTTGATCACTTGCTTTTTCGTACGTCCAAAATATGAGCTACCGCACATACATGATAATTTATAGTCTGTGTATTATTGGGAAAAAATGGCAATGAAATTTAGCATCCTATCTCATGATTTACTGTGCGGAAATGCCATATTAACTTTTACACTGGGAATGTGTGTGCGGTAGCATATATACTGGACGTTCAATGTAGCAATCGTTCAACGGAATTCGGCAATAATAACCGCAGAAATAGGTTTGGCACCGTTAGTTAAATCAACTATCTCCGATAATATATTGCAAAATGAGCATACAGGAAATTCTGCCAATTTTTTAGTTATACACAAGGCAAAATGAGAAAAATTATTATATAACTATAAAAAACCGCCCGCCATAAACAGTCAAAGATTTTATGAACTCTAATCGACTGCCCACGAATGGATAATCTCAACGAAAGCTTACTAGCATCAGGGCAGGGCAAAACATTCATTAGACCAGACACGACGAACTTTCGATCGGATTGAAATAAAACTGAAGAATATAACGGTTTCACAACCATTGTTAACAGCGACACAAATTTTTAAAAAAATGTACATTTGACGCTACAATCCGCACACACTGCGTTGTTATTAAGTGATAAGAACTAATATTGGGAAAAGGCGAAACAAAGGACCACACTCGGGAAATAACATACGTACAAGTAACAGCCACCAAAGCGAAAAGTTCGTTAACTCTCAATCCATCAATAAAAATATGGTAAGCTCGCAGACAGCATTTTGCAATTAAATACTGTTTGTTGCGGAAATCTAAATATATGCATGTATGTATTAGGAGTTGCGAACCTAGTATCAAATTAGTTCAGCCGTGATCAGAAGGATAAACCAAAGGCAGCATGAACGGAAAGTATAATCTCATGCACATTTATTTCGTGCTTACTGGCGACTCATCAGTAGAAGCCAGTATTACGCCCTTTAACCACTATATAATTGGAAAAAAAAAAAAAAAAAAAAAAAAAAAAAAAAAAAAAAAAAAAAAAAAAAAAAAAAAAAAAAAAAAATAAAAAAAAAATAAAAAAAAAAAAAAAAAATATCCTGAATATAGCAGAATTAAACACGACTTCATTCGATTAAATTTGCAGAATTATTCCAAGTTTACTTTATCCAATCCTGTATAAAAACCCTTAATGGAAGATGGATGAGAAAATATCGCGCATATCGCAATATTATAATCAGCCAAACCAGTATTTTGACACAAATCATATCGGTAGAGTCAATTTGATTATTACAAAACTAATAGTGCAAATCACGAAACTGCGATCGAATATTCCGCAAAAAATTAAATTTTCTGATCACACTGTACAAAGCACAACACCACTTATCTATTAGAAAGTTGTCGCTCTTATTGTGCATTAAGCAAATTCGTTAAAAAATCTCTATTGTCCTTGGCTTGGAGAGGTAAAACATTTCCTTCGGTGTAGAAACTTACATTTTGCTTCAAAGAAATAGCAAACGAAATGTGCATGATTTCAATTAAACAATTTACCTTTCCGACCAGTCATTCTTTCTGGTTGAGCCTATTTGAAAACAAATCCGAAAATAAGTTCGAACTTGTCAATCTGAGCCGAATATTATGGGGCATACACCATGCCTTGTGTGGAATTAATACTTAATTACATTTAGGATAAACACATTTAATCGAGTGGTATTTTCGACTCTTTTGTACAGTCAGGCAATACCTTTTTTGGGTTTACGGCGCCCAATATTCAAGCCGCGACTCAAACCGGGATTCGCGCCCAGAAACATATACTTCTGGGCCTAGCAATAAATCAAATGTACAAAAGAAGCTGCGTGCTACATGTAAGTTTTTATTATAACAACTCTCTAGTTTCCGGTCTGTCTTTGTTTTAAGTGAAAATTAATTGGCATCGCATTTCTTCGTGGTAAATTTTTCAATTTCATGATCACCAGTCAATACATATGAAACCGGCCTAAATGATAAATGGCTTTCTCAAGCCTTAGCCATGTTTGTTTTACTTAAATTCCTTTAAGATTCTGATAATATACTTCTGTTGAATATTCGTTCACTATGTGGCTTGGTTTTTTTATCTATATTGAGAAAGTTGGTTGAGACTTTAGAACATGAGCTCGAAATGGATGACAATTTTTCTCGCCTAGAGGGAACGAATGATCAAAACTATGCGTATCTATATAACTTTAGGTTTGTGGTATACCACGGATTCGGTAGCACAGCAGTTACGTTGCTAGTAACTTAATTGAGAAAGACCCGATTGGGGCCACTGCCGTTGCAATTTTGACAAGTTCTTGATTAATGATGTCTTGTTACGAAACTGATATAATTGATAAATTGTAATGTCTTAATCTATGCAAATTTTACGTTATGCTGATAAAATAAATATAATAAAATGCTAAAAATTTATTTCAATTTGAGAATAATTTAAAAGGTCGCACGGTGTTTGATCTACAAAGGCATATTAGAGGCGCTTAACTTTCTCTCTATCGGTCGCACGGTGTTTGATCTACAAAGGCATATAGAGAGCTTAACTTTCTCTATCTCATCTATCTCAATCTCTCTCTCTCTCTCATATATATATATATATATATATATATATATATATATATATATATATATATATATATATATACCTGAAAGATTTTAATGTCAATTTTAAGCAGCTTCTTTAGAAAAAAATTAGCTGTTAATCCGATATTAATATTAATAAATAATAAATGATATATACATATATATATAGCACTTGTATATGTAACAGTGAACAATGCGCACAAATGGTTAATTCTCAAGCTATCAAAACAATAATGACAAGATCTCAGACTTCACTTCGCAATACTGCGAGAATGACCTTTACATGCAAACACGCATACACACAAACACAAACGCATGCACACTCACCAACTAGTCAAAACAAGAAACAGCAGTAAAAACGAGTCAGATTTGTTACCACTAGCATAATCAATTGAAAACCCAAAATGTATAAATATGTGTGATTTTATAAGAGATGATAAGTATTCACGAAATAAATGGCCTTTATCCACTTTGTTATTAATGTGTTCTTTCTTCCAAATTAGAAATATATATATATATATATATATATATATATATATATATATATATATATATATATTTATATATAAAAGTATTTATGGACTAAACGTAATAGTCCAACCGGGAAAAGAAATAAACAAATTGCAAAATATAGATATTTTGCGTGAAATAATTTGTAAGACAATTTTCACCTATCGCCGTCCATCTTAACCAGACTAGCAGACACACGTTTTGAAAATAAATGTTGCTACTTTGCCGAAGAATTGTTTTTCCTGTCTGACATTTTCTATTTAATAAGAAATATGCCCATTTGGTTTGGCATTGTAGCCAGTCTTGGCTTATTCGAGTTTCATCTAGTTAAATAAGGCGTTTATTTGAAAGTTGCTTTAGATAACGATAACGAGCTAACTCTTATATATTTTTAGTCTAAACAAATTGCGAATAATCGATTTATTCTTTCCTACCGAAGATTTACCATGTAAATTTATATTTTACTCTAATTTAAAAGAATCACCCCTTAACAGCTTAATAGTGAATTTAATTTCGATTAATCAGTTATCCTGTTCTTGATCCATTTTCATTCTTCCATTTGTGCTATATATGATATGAGAAAAAAATTTTTCTCTACGATGCAACTATTTATTTGAAAGTTATTTCAGATACCCCAATTATTCATTTCTTATTTTCTACTAAAGTATATGCAAATGAACATGTCTGATGCATATGAAGTGAACATAACAAATAAAAAAAGTGTGAATTTAGGAATATTCAACGCATTTACCAGCATCAATTCCAATTGATTCTTCATTCTTCTGGCATAAATTGTACCGCAGTCTTTATGTTCACAGCGCTTCGTACATTACTAAATTGTCTCCATTATGTCGTTCGGGAAGTACTGTATGTTTAAAATATACGATACATTTTTATTTTATGATACGAATTTGCAGAAGCGTTTTCGCCATACAATTTGATACAGGCCTTTGAAGTTTTATGATTTTTGCTCGGCTTATAAATCGTCTGGTCACTCAGACTTCGTAAGTAATCGACAATTTACGTGAGCAAACTGATAAATAATATATGTTGGCGCATAATGGCTGCACTTTCTTAAATTTTGTTTAAGGAATATTCGCTTACATAAATTATGTGTGTTGTTTTATTCCTTCGCAACAAGTTCACCTGTTTTCATGTTAAGTAGGATATGATGCCACTTACGTATGCAATTATTTATAAAGTTAGTTACTTTTTGGAATTTCAATCATATTTTATGATTTGCACATCGAACAAAGGCAGAAAATCGTCTTCCACACAAGATGATACGAAATGTTTATTGTTGTGAGCTCTTTTGCAAGTTTTAAATTGTGCTGGTGACCGATGTAAATATTTCGCAAACATAATAAATCGGAAAATTTAAATCAAATGTAATGGCTAACCAGAACAATAAATGTAGTTATTAATTAAAATGGACAATATCTTTAGCATAAAAGTTTAAGGTATTCTATTTCCCACATCGCGAAGATGTAAACAAAAACGGCTCAAATATGCTCTCTTAACGCAGCTGAACTTGTCACCGCCTAAGTATAAGCAAAGTTGGCCTTAAACAGCTGTTGAAAATCAGCTGCTTATGTCATTAAAAACTATTATTTATCGATATACATACGAAAGATGTCAATCAAAGTACGTTGGCAGATCAATCAGAAAGGTTCAAAAATATCCACATTTATCATTCAGATACTCGTGGTGAAAATTTTAATGAACAGTTTTTATCTGACAAATTTTAACTTCATTTTTACCCAGGGTAACGTTACACAGAATAAAAGGTGTATGGCTAAAAGTGCCCATTATGGAACTATTTTTTTCGGTTTCTACTTTCTGTAGTAGTCTGAATTTCGTAATGACAACAATGCGCTGCAGCTCTGCCCAATTTTCTGAAGAAGGCAAATTAATCTCATACATACATTCAGGTTAATGGTTTTTTGGGAAAGTATAAAAAATCTTCACATAAAAAAATAAATTGACTTTACATGTGCTTAATTATAAGAGATATTGTTAAATTAATGAGAGCTGTTTAATAATCCTGCGTCATTTCTTCTCGCAAGGCTGCACGAGTGTTAGTCGGAATATTTTTCTAAGAAAGTTGGCTCCGAATGGCTGCGCAGTATTTTCTGAATGGACCAGAGGCTGCGTTCATCGACATGGCCTAAATTTCACTCAGCAGATGAAATTTCGCATACCACGCCAACACGCTTACGAAGAAGTATTACAATTGGACAAAAATTGAATTCAGGAACTCACATATGACTTTCTGTCTAAGTTTACAGTTAATCGTCGCTCTTCATGCTATAGTAACCCGTAAGGTTTGGCTCAGTCCTGCCAATCATCGGGTTGAAAATTTCGATTGATTTTGGCAAAAGCCTGTCAATATAATTATATTTAGATATTTTTGTGCTCTTTGTTTTTTCGGGCATATAAATATTCGATGATTTGTTAATTATTGCTTACACGGAAAAAATATTTCAAACATTATCACATAGATAAGACAAACCTGGCATGTATAATATCATAAAGACTTGGTTACGTGATTATGGGTCATGCATTCGTAATAGCCGGTAGTACAATCAATACCTGTATCAATTTGGTGGAGAATTGCCAGAAAATTTTACGTTGCAATGCCTTCTGATTAAGTGTATTAAAACAATACATTAATCAGCTTTATATACATTTGATATCATAGATGTAGTGAGTGCCTAAAAATGATTTTTGCGATTGGCTCAATTTTATCCAAATTGAGCGCATCAACTAATTTCGAAGACAATTCTGAATACAATGGGATTGGTGTTTACTTCAAGTTTGCAAACTTGATTTAAAGAATTGTTACCACCACCCACGCAATCAATTATTGTTTTAGTCTGAACACTTGTTAATCCAGCGAATCCATACACTCTGATTACGGACTAAATCAGTTATCCCATTTTGTAGTAATTAGGGCTTCTATCAATGTAAATATATTATGTTACATGTTAACTAATTCGCAACAATTCGCGTATGAGACTGCAATCCAACAGTCTCCAATTTATTGATCAAATATTTAACGGGTTGGAAAGTGGAACACGTCCGGTCCGACAATTCGTCAATACGCACAGAACACATGTCTCAATGTGATTTTATTTTTTGGTCGGGTTGAATTCAGTGTGTCCTGCCGGTCCCATTTAAAAGTATTTGTTACGATGTAATCAATGCCGAATGCTTAAAGGATGAGACACTTTTCTTGGCAAAATTTGTTGATATTTTGCGCCTAATCAAATAAGTTATACTTTTGGAAAATATATGTACATAAAATATGCGGGCAAGGTTGACAAATATAACGAATGCACTCTTGGATAAAATTAACTTATATAAAAAGCGAAAATAGCATTCCTTTGCGTGCTAATTAGGAATAATCAAAATTTATGGATCAGTAAAAAATTGTAAAATTTCTTTACGTAACGATTAGATGACATCATGGAAAACAGCAAAGAGCAGTTCAAAAATATATCTACATAAATTAACGGAAGATGTATATTTAGCTCTAAAACTCATTGTGCGGAAAAATGTAAAATAAATATTTAATAAAACAAAATATTTCATAAAGCTGCAATATGCTAATCATTTAATTTAATTTTGAAATTGCCAAAAAATATTTTATTTACAATTATTTTAAAGCAAACAAGATTATGATCATTAAAATACTGTTTGTTGCGGAGAACTAATATATATGCAATTATGCATTAGGTGTTGCGAACCTTGTAACAAATTAGTTCAGTTGTGACCAGAAGTATAAACCAAAGACAGCATGAACGGAAAGAATAATCTCATGCACATTCGTTTCGTGCTTACTAGCGACTCTTTAGTTGGAGCCAGTATTAATCCATTTAATCTTTATATATTTGGGTGAGGAATGTGGACTAGTAGGACGGTACAGTTTCCAATACGAATGAGTAAACCTATAGTAGTGAAGCTAACATCATATAAAGTCTCTAAAATGCGACTTCCAGCTAATTCACTATACAAAAAATATATATACCGAGTCTGTAAAGGATACTAGCACTATGGCTATTGTGTTAGTAACTGATATCAGCATTGTAGTACAGAAAAGGTACACGGTACTAACACTATGGTTGACGAGTCGGTACATTGTAATAACAAAATGTTTGCCGAGTCGGTAAAAATGGTACCAACATGGTGGACATCAATTTATGCTATAGTTCACCGAAATTGAGAATTACAATTATTTCCGAACACCTGTTACTCCAGTTAAACCATACACTCTGGCCTTGATCAATATCAGTTATTACATTTCGCGGTATGCATGACATCATTAAATTCAATATATAACAGTTAAATACTGTTTATTGAGGAGAACTAATATATATGCAAGTATGTATTAGGTGTTGCAAACCTAGTAACAAATTAGTTCAGTTGTGACCAGAAGTATAAACCAAAGACAGCATGAACGGAAAGAATAATCTGATGCACATTCATTTTGTGCTTGCTGACGACTCTTCAGTAGGAGCCGGTATTAAGCCATTTAACCAGTATATATTTGGGTGAGGAATGAGGAATAATAGGACGGTACAGTTTCCTATACGAATGAGTAAACCTATAGTAGTGAAGTTAACATCATATAAAGTCTCTAAAATGCGACTTCCAGCTAACTCACTATATATAATATATATACCGAATCTGTAAAGGATACTAGCACTATGGCTATTGTGTTAGTAACTGATATCGACATTGTAGTACCGAAAACGTACATGGTACTAACACTATGGTTGCCGAGTCGGTAAATGTGGTAACAACATGGTGGACGTCAATTTATGCTATAGTTCACCGAAATTGAGAATTAAAACAATTTCTGAACACCTGTTACTCCAGTAAATCCATACACCTGGCCTTGATCAATATCAGTTATCACATTTCGCGGTAAGCATGACATCATTCAATTCAATATATAACAGTTAAATACTGTTTGTTGAGGAGAACTAATATATATGCAAGTATGTATTAGGTGTTGCAAACCTAGTAACAAATTAGTTCAGTTGTGACCAGAAGTATAAACCAAAGACAGCATGAACGGAAAGTATAATCTCATGCACATTCGTTTCGTGCTTACTGGCGACTCATCAGTAGGAGCCGGTATTAAGCCCTTTAACCAGTATATATTTGGGTGAGGAATGTGGAATAATAGGACGGTACAATCTCCTATACGAATGTGTAAACCTATAGTAGTGAAGTTAACATCATATAAAGTCTCTAAAATGCGACTTCCAGCTAACTCACTATATATAATATATATACCGAATCTGTAAAGGATACTAGCACTATGGCTATTGTGTTAGTAACTGATATCGACATTGTAGTACCGAAAAGGTACATGGTACTAACACTATGGTTGCCGAGTCGGTAAAAATGGTAACAACATGGTGGACGTCAATTTATGCTATAGTTCACCGAAATTGAGAATTAAAACAATTTCTGAACACCTGTTACTCCAGTAAATCCATACACTCTGGCCTTGATCAATATCAGTTATCACATTTCGCGGTAAGCATGACATCATTCAATTCAATATATAACAGTTAAATACTGTTTATTGCGGAGAACTAATATATATGCAAGTATGTATTAGGTGTTGCAAACCTAGTAACAAATTAGTTCAGTTGTGACCAGAAGTATAAACCAAAGACAGCATGAACGGAAAGTATAATCTCATGCACATTCGTTTCGTGCTTGCTGGCGACTCATCAGTAGGAGCCGGTATTAAGCCATTTAACCACTATATATTTGGGTGAGGAATGTGGAATAATAGGACGGTACAATCTCCTAGACGAATGAGTAAACCTATAGTAGTGAAGTTAACATCATATAAAGTCTCTAAAATGCGACTTCCAGCTAACTCACTATATATAATATATATACCGAGTCTGTAAAGGATACTAGCACTATGGCTATTGTGTTAGTAACTGATATCGACATTGTAGTACCGAAAACGTACATGGTACTAACACTATGGTTGCCGAGTCGGTAAATGTGGTACCAACATGGTGGATATCAATTTATGCTATAGTTCACCGAAATTGAGAATTAAAACAATTTCTGAACACCTGTTACTCCAGTAAATCCATACACTCTGGCCTTGATCAATATCAGTTATCACATTTCGCGGTAAGCATGACATCATTCAATTCAATATATAACAGTTAAATACTGTTTATTGAGGAGAACTAATATATATGCAAGTATGTATTAGGTGTTGCAAACCTAGTAACAAATTAGTTCAGTTGTGACCAGAAGTATAAACCAAAGACAGCATGAACGGAAAGAATAATCTGATGCACATTCATTTTGTGCTTGCTGACGACTCTTCAGTAGGAGCCGGTATTAAGCCATTTAACCAGTATATATTTGGGTGAGGAATGAGGAATAATAGGACGGTACAGTTTCCTATACGAATGAGTAAACCTATAGTAGTGAAGTTAACATCATATAAAGTCTCTAAAATGCGACTTCCAGCTAACTCACTATATATAATATATATACCGAATCTGTAAAGGATACTAGCACTATGGCTATTGTGTTAGTAACTGATATCGACATTGTAGTACCGAAAACGTACATGGTACTAACACTATGGTTGCCGAGTCGGTAAAAATGGTAACAACATGGTGGACGTCAATTTATGCTATAGTTCACCGAAATTGAGAATTAAAACAATTTCTGAACACCTGTTCTCGAGTAAATCCATACACTCTGGCCTTGATCGATATCAGTTATCACATTTCGCGGTAAGCATGACATCATTCAATTCAATATATTACAGTTAAATACTGTTTGTTGAGAAGAACTAATATATATGCAAGTATGTATTAGGTTTTGCGAACCTAGTAACAAATTAGTTCAGTTGTGACCAGAAGGGTAAACCAAAGGCAGCATGAACGGAAAGTATAATCTCATGCTCAAACTAGTAACACCTAATACATACTTACAAGATTATGATCATCTTACTGAAGTTGATTTTCAAATTATTTTCAAAGCACACACTAATTGCCTGGAAAGTGTCTTGAAATGAGCCTTATTTAAACCAAGTCAATAATGAAAATCGTTATAGGTTTGTGTAGACTCGGTGTTTGTGCCACAAATTTTAGCCGCTGTACGCTGATGCAATATAAGAATGATTGCAGGAATCTATTTGAAATTAAATCATTCTGGCCTGAAAATATGCCAACGTTGAATAAATTTCTTAAACTTTTTGTGGCCAACAAAATGTGAAATAAAGAACTACAAAGTTTCTATAGGAAGCTTAAATCAAAATGCAGCAAATTCCAAACTATAATATAGGTAAGTTAATACAGTCAAGATATATGAGTGCAACTGAAAACAACTTGTAAACAGCATAGAAACAGGTAAGTTAATCTTTATTTGAAAAAAGAGTTCAACGCATTGATATCTTTGCAATGTTACAAACACAAAGAAAATAAATCTTATTAGTATTATGATAGAAGAATTGTGTACCTATCATGTTTAATAATAAGCTCATAGTAACAATAAATAATAAAATTCTGCTGTGAGAATTTAACCGCATACGTTTTCAATAAATATCAGTCTATTGCTTTTATAATAATAAATCGTGACTAGCTGGATTGAAATTTAAGTTAAAATCATTACCGGAATTTCGTCGATCTGTTTTTAGTTTACTGTTTATAATGAATTTTTATTTGGCTCAAGTAGCCATCTCTCCCGAGAAGTAAAAAGAGGAACATATTCATAAGTGGTTGTATTCGGTGTGTATTGCCATGAAGTAATTTTACAGCGTTTATAATATTGAGAGGACTTCTAGAGGATGTTAAAAATGCGTTCTGTCCCAAACTATAAATTAGTTAAATAAGATACCTGGGCGCTGAATAACTCTTTAGGAATTAATGCAATGTGTTCAGAGGCGGCAAGCTTATTTGGTTGGCGCAAATTTCGATGAAGTGGCTTGGAGAATAAGCCCAAATTTCCTTAATGAGAAGTAAATTATTTGTAAATATTTTAGGCAAAATCTCGATAAAAATATTTTATTTACCCTAAATAAACGAAACGAAAACGGTAATCATAAATGCTATTCTTAACGAATGAATGCATTTCATATATAATCAAGTTTGCGTGTTTAAGGTAAACAACAATCTAATATTATCAAAGAATTCGCACAACATGACACGAGAATCGTTGATCCCACGAACTGCCGAGTTCGCATCTTTTATTTTAATTATCAGAACACGACGATAAACCAACTATTGCAGATCACATAATAATGCGTATAAAGAATGTTTGGTACTTTTTACACCTATTTAGGAACAAGTGGGTTGTGTGTAACCTCAGGATCGCAAATATGATGTGACGAATTGTTGTCATTACTCGCCTAACCAATGATTTGTGGAACGTGTGACTTTATTACGTGAGACGAATGCTGCAAAATTTTAGTTCGCCACTGCGTAAAATTAATGGAGATGAATTGTCCGGTCTTCTGTGCGGATCTGCTTGGTTTTAGGTCCGCATACCTCATTTTCCGTACTCTGTTTGCGGTCACTTTTTCATGGTTATTCGACAATGGTAATGACAAGTTGAAACGTATCAATGTGTCTGAATGACGATAATTTTTCTGTGTTCTGCAATTAGTTATAATCAATGGGATTGGTGATTATCCAGTACTTGCAAGCTTGCACTCATGAATTATTTTTACATCCTTGAAATCAATAATTGTTCAATTCAATGAAAATACACGGTTTAAATTCTCCAGAAATTGCAACAGAAAAAACTTCAATCATTTATGTTATTAAACTGGAGGAACATTACCTTAGTGTTCACAGATCTAAGCAGAATATTATTCAACATATCGCTGATAAAAGGAGTCAACCATTACAATCCAGAAACACAACGATTTCCATCTTTACCAGTACCACCAAATGTACAATTATTCAAAAGCAGTAAACAAAAAAGTCAAGAAAACCAAAATAATCTACACGAGAAAAAAAATTTACTCTTTTTCCTAAGACATACGGAACGCAAAACATAAATAGGTAACTAGCTGACACTAAACGCATGCAAGAAACCAGATGAAAAAAAGGTAAATTAAATAACTAGCCCATGCAAAACAAAAACCTTCGAAATTTTAACATATTTAATATGCCAAAATATTGCATATATTCATTCAACTTGCAATTTATGTTTTTTATGTAGTTTAGCTCATTGGCAATATTTATATAAAGATCGTAACAAAATTTTAATCAAAGGAATTAAATTTCATTTTTTGCAAGGAGTGCATTTGTCTTTATCCTGAATAATTAATGATTATTTACTGAGGTACATTGTGGATATTATGTCATATATATATATATATATATATATATATATATATATATATATATATATATATATTTATATATATATATATATTACATATATATGCACATATATATAAATAGATATATTAATTTTAAATATACTTATATATACTATATACTTATATATATATATATATATATATATATATATATATATATATATATATATATATATATATGCAAATTCTGAGTGCGCATTTAAAAAAGAATTTCACGAAATATTTATTTTCAATTTATTCAACTTAACATAACCTATAACTTGATACATTTTTACGTCTACGAGTACTTGAATTTTACTATTGCCAGATGCAAGTTTATTGAACTAATTTGAAAATTCACATGATAAAACTCAAATTCAACGAAAGCAATAGGTGATTCTATTAAATGATGTAATCACAAATGTATTGACAGACAACAAAGGCAATAAAGAACAGCACTAGAATTTACATATAATTGGAAGAAAATAAACCTCAAATTGCGATGCGAGCTTTCGTGATATTTTCATTACCTTTTAGATCTCAGATACGAAAAACATTTTTATTTCTTTTTCTTTTTTTATTTCTTTTTTTTCTATCTAGAAGGCAAAAACTTATACATTTAAAAAATAAAGATCATCTAAATTATTCATACAGCATTATAATGTGTAAATAAAAAATATAGTCCATGAAATTTCGGACATCACCTTTAGCTCAGATTCAATGTTCGAAAGGTAGAAATTGTATGTACTTAATTCGCAATTTAATTCGAATTGTTGCATGCAATTATTTGGAATACCCTCCAACATTAAGTTTGGTTAGATTTTTGAAAATTTTCCTTTTTAAATACTTGGGGGGAAATTGTCAAACTATACTTTGTTAACTAAATTGGTGTTAATTCATTCAGTTTGAGAAATCCCTTATCTCCTGGCTCAAAACTACTTAGAAAGTCATGTTGATTTTGTAGTCACTTAGCTTATTGTTCATTTTTAAAAACTTTGAGGAAAATATCAAACGATAATTTGTTTATTAAACTAGTGTAAGTCCATTCAGTGTTAGACCTCCATAATCTAATGGATAAAAACTGCTAAAAAAGTCATGTTGATCTTGTAGATTCTTCGGCTTATTTGGTATGGTACCTAGGATATATACCGCAATAAATCTCAATAATTTTATTATTTATCCGTCCACCAATCGACATATTATGCCATCTTATCAAAATTCGAGCAAAAAGCTTCGTCTTATAAATAAAGATTTTTGGGTTCACCGTCAAAACCAACAAATTATATCACGGAATCTATCTAAATAAAATTAATTATTTTGGAAGTAACATATACTTTAACCTTATGTATTAAATGTTTTGAGCTGAATGTATTCATTAATTTATGAGAAATATTCATGAAAGTACTTAATTTTTATTGTATCAAGATGGAAAGAAGAACAATAGTGTGTGCCCTAATAATTTAGAATTTCCATGTGAGACGATTTTATCCTTGCATTTTCTACTTCCAAGCATGTCTCGGTTTACATTGCTTAGATCATTCCAATTGTTTGACGAAATTGCAAGCATTCAATTTACACTAATAAAATAAATAATATTATATTAAATATGCACATACGAATTGATATATATAATGAAAATTTTGCGGAGTATTTTTCAAACAAATTTTCTGTTAACCATATTTTCTCCTTTAAATTCTTTTCTTTTTTGCATTATTTGTGCATACAAATGGAAAAATTTGCTTGAATTTAGCGTGCATAAAACGCAATTACTAAAACGACGAGAGCACATTTATAGTTTTATTCATGAATTTTTATTAAAATGTATTGTATTTATTGGCTCACAAAAATGTTCTAATGAGCAAATTGCCGCGAAGCAAGAAAACAATATCAGTTGGAAGAAAACCCGAATTCAATATGTTTTATATCATAACGAATAACATTTATTGTCAACACTTTCTTTAAAACAGTTAATAAACAAACCAGTAAAATATGCTGCACGAAATGTAGACGTGCAAATTTTGTTTGATCAACTGAGATATTTAATTTAACACGGCATCTAAATTAGAAAAATCTTAAAATCACATGTCAGAAATAGTGATAACATGTAATGTTTACAGAAATGAAGTGCCGGTTACTTTCCTTAGAGCTACTCCTATTATACAGATAAACACAAAATATTTTGGTATTCTTAAAAAGAAAATTCGCAAACATTTTCAAAGAGTTATATTGATTAATAGCACAATTTGAAAAAACAACATACCCGTGTCTTAAATTGCATCTATTTAATGTGTGTAAAAGATTACATATTCAATATATAAGGTAAATTTCGGCAATAAACAAGATAAGTTTAAATTGCCAAATGGAATATCAGAACGGCTCTGCGATTTACAATCGCCAATAATGTATTGCATAATTGGCATAATAATAAAAATCACGTAAACCCCGACCGTAAAATAAGCGAATGATTTCAATTTGTCTGGACGAAATTCAAAAGATGTAGCCAGCCTTCTTCCGAAAAACGCGTTTTCCATTTATTTGTTTTGATTAAAAGCCTATAATAAGTAACAGCTTGTTTTGCGCTTTGCCTAAATTATATCATTCTGTTGGCAGAAAAGCACACATTTTCAAAATGTTTCAAATACGCATATTTTTGCTAAATATGTTGCTTTTCTCTGGTCTAAAGATAACGGCTCTTATGAAGAAGGCTGATTTTATTATTGACAGTTAATTGCCTAACTAATTGTTCATAAATAGCATGCAAAACCTATAATATTTACATTCCGCCAGCGAGATTTCTAGCAGAACATAACAGACCACACCGTTTTAAATAAATTGAGCATACGTATTGTAGCGCTTAAGTAGAATATTATCAAAAAACGAATAAACACGAATTTAAATGTGATAGTTAAGAGCTGCGTTTCAGCGACGTTTAAAAGTTAAATAAAATAAATTCAACCAACGAGGGATTGCACACCAATGGATGGTTCCATTTCAAGATAAATAAGATTTAACAAAAGTCAGGTTTAGCGAAAAATTTAGGCGGATTTCGAAATGGAAAGGATTTTGATGAAAGGAGTTCAGATGTAATGTGTTTCTGCGTATTGGTCTGTATTTTCAAACTATATGAATATTTAGCGGGTGGTGGTAACAATTTTTTAAATCAAATTTGCGAGCTTGAAGTAAAACAAAATAACAAAACTACCGCCAGTCGCAACTCACTAACGCATTTCGACCTTCCATGATCATCATCAGAGTACGACGGCAAACTGGCTATCGAGGATCAAACCGCATTGAGTATATATGGAAATCAAATTTAGATATGCGGCTCCCACCCCTAGCAGTCTCGCATACATTGAACTTGACTGGAAATGTCGGCTGCACAATTTCTATGCAGTCACCAACATTAATTGTTTGCAGCTTTCGCCACATATACATATATAGGCAATACAATTTAAAAATAATTGATTACGCGGGTGGTGGTACCAATACCTTAAATCAAGTTTGCGAGCTTGAAGAATCACCAATCCCATTGTATTTAACCAGTCGTCGAACAACATAACAAAACTAGCGCCAGCCGCAACGCACTGATAGCAGCAATATTTTAAATCATAAACTATGTATATTATTGAAATAAATTATTCGTTATAAAATATGACCTAATTCAGCTTTGTATCATTTATGAAATATTGTAAATATATTTATTAATAATAAATTTATGTAATATATATATATATATATATATATATATATATATATATAATATTATATATAATAATATATATACTGTTATAATATATTATATTTTAAAGTATAGGAATATAATGTTATTTATTAGTTTCACTTCAGGTGAAATGTTTAAATTAATTTTAAACGAATAGATATGCCTTATATTTTAGATTTACACACGAAATTAATCAAAGTGAACATTTTCGATGTATTTTGCACTTCGATTACTATATTAAAAATGTGTTCGTAAGCCATAAATCCAAATATAATATCGTAATTTCTAACCGACGAATGACATTCGGCCCTAAATTAATTATTTAATTATACATAAATACGCTGGGTTTTCATATTTGATTTCGAGGTAAACGGAACCTAGCAAATTTAATGAGCGCAAATATGAACTTCACAAATTTTCAGAAATTGTAATTTTTACAGAATCCCAAACAAAACCGTTTAAGTTTTAATATGTGGTTCTTAAATACAATATTCTTTTAAATAGTCTTCCTTAATTAAATTTTCACATCATTTTCTTGTGTCCTGTCAAATTTGGATTTTTCATTCATCGCCTTTTTATTGTCTATTATATAGTAACTTCATAAACGTGGGAAAAGATTTTCGCAGTATGGCCATAAAGAAAACTGGTTATTTCATTATATTAACTGCGACTCGCGTTTTAAATCGGCATTGAATAAATTTACCCACAAGATGTTTCTGTTTGCATTTTTGGAATAACATCAGACGGCATGCGCATTTCAATCATAGAAAGGTGGTCATTATAAAGTAACAGTTAAAATGAAGTTACGACACGCTTTTCTTATATTATATGTGCAATTTAAAAGTTTTGTTTCAATAATTTCCTCACATGAATATGTGAAACAGAATTTATATAATACAAAAAGTCTTTAGTTTACTCTTTCACCCAAAGGAAAGAAAAAGAAACAATTTTGTATATTTATACGAAAGCGAAACAAAAATAGTTTTAAAAGCTAAAATAGCAGAGAAAATACCAAATTAATAAAATTATCATACGAATTAAATGCACGTAAAATAAATTCTTCTTCTGGTTGAAAAAGCTTTCTGAATTTTTTTTGACATTTAATGATTCATAATTTTTTGTTTAAATCTTACTTTAGAAGCAGAATATATAAATCTTTATTTGTGGTCGCAAAATTTTTTTTGGAACAGTGAAGAATCTTTTAGTATTCTGTATGATAACATGTGCTAGACACAAGGAACGCTTTTAATCTAGCTTTGATCGATGTCATTCCACATCTCTGACAATTGCTTAAAGTTTAGGGAACGAAATTTGCCGATATGATGAGTTCTATCGTTGTAGTCGGTGGAGGAATAAGTTTCATATTCTACGTTTGGCATGTGCCGCGGTGCATGCTTTGTTCCGTTCTCTGAAATACCGGTCTTCTTAACCTAAGATCTTGCAAATTCGAACAGAAATACATTTTGCCGACAATGCTTTTAGTTAAACTCAATTAATTATTTACGTTATAATTTTAAAAACACAGACAAGCGTTTTCCTTAGACTAAATCTGAACTAAACGTTTAAGTCGTAAACACCTACAAAACAGGCATTTGTTGGATATTTTATTGTTCAATGAATTTAATTTATAAATTTCATTTGCTTTTTCCAAATACATATTTCGACATCATTGCGGGCAGGAAATCTTGGCTTTCTCCAAATCTCTGTGTAATTAGTAAGTTTGATAATTTTAACTGCTATATTTTAAAGAATAAAAAATTATATTCATAGAAACATGTACATTTACAAAAAATCTGTTTTCTGATTTGTTATCGTATTTCTAATTGCGAAAATTTTGTCAAATTTTTTTAAACAAAGCAAGAAAAAAGAAATATAAAATGAGATTTTTAATTTGAGAACTCCGGTCGTATACTTGCATCAACACTAGTGGGAAGAACGATCAGGGAGTTAGTAACCGGGATGAAACTGCATTTTAACTTTAGCGAATGTATAAAATTATATAGTGTATACATTTTGATATTGCGCGATATCTTATTGGAACCTCTCGCAAATATTCACTCGTTATTGTATGTAAAAAATTCCAAACTAATACGACAGACAGAATTGAGCGATATAAAAAATGATGCTCACACAAACAAAGCAGACATGACGTAGGCGCGCTGAAATAATTCAACATGGGACATTTATGTTCAAATGGATGCGATGCAAATAATGTTTAAGTGTTCTCTTAATTCACACTCACTACTAGTTTCCATTTTATGTCTTTCTTGCATTTGAAAATATACAAATGAACTAATTTGTATATACCCGTGAAAAAACAGAAAATCAAAAGTATATTTTATCCACATAATTTTTTCCTAATTATCTGTATGTGTACGTTATTTTAAATATTAAAAAAATTCTAGTTCTAAAAAAGTTACCGCCATTTATTTGCCATATTTACCCTGAATTGCGTATTGTTCATTAATTTAATTTAATTGGCATTCCATTATTTTCTAACCGCATTCTAAACCATACATGATCTGCTTCAAATTCACCTTCAAGGCTATCGTATTTCACTTGCTGATAAAGTACTTAAATATTCAGATGCATAAATTATGCAGCAGTTTCTGTAATTAGGGGTCAACGGAAGTTTGCAAACTTGAAAATATGCGCGAATTTTCGGCATTAAATTAGTTAAAGTGCAATCGAAGTATTTATTTGTCTTTTCCATTTGTCCTAATCTCATTTGCATTTGTTGACTTTATAAAGAGAGCTAATGTCCTCACAATTTAAATTATTTATTATATTTTAAGTTATTAAGATATAGCCATGGATAAATTAAATTGTCAACGTCCATTTGAGGCATTGTTTCGAATCTATATTATATATATATATATATATATATATATATATATATATATATATATATATATATTGTATATCCTCAATAATTTGATTTATAATTTTCCTTTAAAAGCGCAAAAATGAGTCTATTTTTCGATGCATATGCATAAATTTAGAATGAAATGCATAAGAGATTTGTCAAAATTTTATGCTCACATTCTCATCATCCTTAATTGCAAATTTTAAACCGTTCTTATATAATTAAACGAACGTTAGTTGCGAGCGCGTTGATAACATTTATTATAATCAAGGTTGCGATCTTGATACAAACACCTGATCTTTATCTACGTACATTTGTCAGATAATCTGAGCATTGTGCAGTGTTTCAAAGCAATTCACCAAATATATGGGCTTCTTCCATTTTGGAAACTCATCACGTGCTGTCAAGAATTTGCTGCGGACACTGAACCTCCCTGGTACACACTACACAAAATTTTCCGTTTAATACAATCTTATTTGCTTGTTTAGCCTTTGCTTGCAGATGAAGCTCATATGACTTACTTTTAGGCCCATAGTTTCAACCAACATTCCCCAATCTCTCATTATTCAACAGACACCACGCTACAAGTTGAAATGGTGTTTTGATGAACTAATATGTAATAAAACCAAAATTGAACGTGAGGGCTGTGAGAACAATTGCTATAGTCAATTTTGCTATCTTGATAAAAACACCTGTCCAGTCATTTAAATACTTTAGTCATTATAAAATAAGCAAAGTATTGCAATGAAAAGGCGATTCATTCGGTACATCGGTTCCGAAGCTCTTTCAGCGACAAATTCTGGAAAGTACGTGATGAGTTCCCAATTTAGACAAAATCGGTCTACTGGATAAATTGGCATTTCAACAATAAATAATGCTTAGCGTATACTGAGAAATATATGAACATTAAAATATGTTGTTCATTCCAATATCTCAGACTTGATTAAATTAAATGTTATCATTACCCACGCAAAGGATGTTCCTTTAATTTAATAAATACTCACTCAAAAATCACTTACACTTTTAGTGTGTTGTCTGTTCAATAATGGGAGATTTGAGATGTTTAGTTGGAACATTGTGTCTAAAACTACGCCAAATGGGATCCAATTAAAAGTAAAAGTTAACAGGGATACATAGGTTAATATATAACTGAAAGTTGTGTGTATTTTCAAGCAATGTGTCTCTGTTTTATAGCTCAATATTCTGATTTAGACTTGCACAGGTTCAAACCCTATCCGCGGCAAATTCTGGCCAGTACGTGATAAGTTCATAAGAAGGATGAAATCTGTCTACTGGATAAATTGTCTCTTCAAAACTATACTATGCTTAATTTATGCTAAAAAAATATGTACTTAACGGGTCATATGTTCATATAAAGATCGCAGCCTTGAACATAGTAAATCATTTCTTGCTTTACTAATTTCGTTATACCTCTGACGTGGTCTGCGATATAATAGAATTCTAGGTAATCGCATATCATTTTCTGATTCACAACCTACAAATTCAAATGCATACGTAAAGCGAAACTTCGACACTAACGGAATATTTTGTCTAATTATTAGTATAAAACCTTATGTTTACACGTAGTCTGTGCTCGGATATGCGTCAATGATTGTGAAAGAATAAATTTACTTTGAAAATCTTATTAATATTCGTTCAGAAACATTATTTATAAATTAAATCTTGTTATCTATTCTGATCTGCAGATTGTGCGTTATAATCAATTTAACAAAAAAACTTGACCTTGTATTGAGGGCAAATATACTTTTATTTCAATACGATTAAACAAGTGATAAAGTTAATACTTGATCAAATGATGAAGACGGACGCTTAGGAGAGTAAAATTGTGAAGAGTACTTACGGGTAAGTCCGCTTTCATATAAGTAAGAAAATTTACTATAAAAATTTAAAAAAAATACATATATTAAACAAAATATACGAAATATAAATCGTGGTAAACCGATGACATTTACGTAATATAGAACGCGACCAATTTTTTTTAATTTAAAATTTCGCCCATCTATGCACACATAAAAAAATTCGCAGTTGAGGAAATGTTTGTATACAAATTTCGTCTGAAATTTCTATAAATGAGTTCGTCGATATATTTGAGAGCGCAAAAAGGAGAATAAAAAAATACACGTAGAACTGTTAATTGGAAAGCGTTTATATATTTATTTGACTCATTTCGCGGTCAGACTCAGTATACGGGCAAAATGTTTCTCTGCCTGTATACGCAATAGGTAAAATCTGTTTATCTGCCATATTTAGCATTATAATAACTTGCATTGTTGCGATTAATGAAACTTGTGTATGGAAATGTTTTGTCACAAAAGCTTGATCAAAACAAAACACGTTAGGGCAAGATGGGCAGAATCTATTAACAAATAATCATTTTGTACGCATAACATGCAGGATAAGTGAAGAATTTTTTACCATCATATTCAATGCCACAGTCGCGCGCTTCGATTTCTATCTAAGACAATCTCTTTAATCTACAATTAGGGAAAAAGTGATATTTAAATCAGCGTTCGGCACTAATATTCTATATTGAAATCCAAGTTATTGATCAACAAATCGAAGCCGATAGCCGAGATGATTGGTTTTATGCAGAGCCCGTTACGAATAGAACCAGATCGTTTAAACAAGAGTGTTGATTCAGCTAAAATATTAACAGTACCAAATACCTATAAATAAACGCATTTAATATTTTTAGTGTGCGAGATTTTATCCCGTGTACGGCACCGAACACATATGCAAGGATGCACATTTTTTTCACAAAAAAACAAATTTTTCGATGTACTACTTTTTTGCTCGTTTGCATAAATTAGCTCCATTAAGAAAATCTTACATTCAAGCTCAATATCTCAAAGTACAATTTACTGCATGCGGAAAAAATCAGCGCTGTTATGTTTTAATATCATTTTATGTTTTTAAAACTTAGAATATGAACTTTGACTTGATGTGTGTGGTCAATAATTCAATCAACAAAGTCAGCGAAGCCAAACGAGAATACGACCAAATCGCTTGTAAATAATAATTATGCACGTATACTTATGGATGTACTTGAAGTAAATTTACAAGTCACATTAAATATCAAATATCCATGCCCCGATAACAATTCACAGATTGTACTGGCAATATATTTATGTAAAATTTTATGTTGATGTCTATGTTGCAACAATAAATACATTATATTGTGTAACTTTTTGACCAGAAAGTTAAAAAGCTATGGTCTTGTTGGCTCATCTTTAGCAAACCAGCCAATCGAGGGAACTAGACTAGTGAAATAAGAAAAATTAAATACATGAATAAATTTGTTGAAACATCAGTAAATAGTGCACAGTTATATGCTCGTTTAATGAGCAATATTATAAAATTTAAATTTCTGCACATATATTAGTGTTTGTCGGTTTTAATTAGCAAGTCTTTCCCAATTGTTTCTCACTAATTTACAAAGAAACTTATTTACATATTTCCCAAAGCAAATAAAAAAAATAAATGGTAACGGGGAGATGGTTGCGAATTAGGAAAACGCCCAATAATTTGCATGCATTGCACCCTTTACCGACACAATGCCTCAAAACGCATTTTCAGTTGCCATGCCATGTTCGTAACTATTTCATCCACTGTATTTTCAACTTCTTTACTTTAATGCACTCGGGATGAATTTTAAATGAAAATATATTTTCCTTTTATTAATTAGCTATCTGGACGTTTCTTCCAGTGCAGATTATGTAAATATGCAATTAAACAATTCAAATTTTGCTGTCTCGCCTAGATTTAATTTTTTCGTTGTCGTGCCTTTAAAATACATATTTTTTAGAAGATGCAGGACGGGAGCAAATGAGAAAAGAACAATATATTTATGTTTATTTAAATTTTGCTACTTAATTCTACAATGCAATGCACTAATTATCATTAAATTTGATAAAACGAAGGAGAATGGAAAAGTCAGTTTTAAATCACATACTAAACTAAGTATGAATGTGTAAAGCATACACTCAGCTAAGCTAAGAATAGGTAAATATTAAATTGCATGCAAATTTTAACATGTTAAAAGTTCGGAACGTGCAAGATATATAATCACCTGGAAGGTTTAACGACGCATATCGATTTTTTGGCGAAATATATCAACAAAATTGACAATAGGATCAAGTATAATTACATACAAATTCTAGAATCAATTGATTAATAGTAGAGAAAACATTAATATCGATATGAATACGTACACTCGATTTGTAGAATGCGAAGTTAGCGTCATTTGGAAGCGGAAACTATCTTAAAAAAATAAGTACATTGGATTAAGATGAGCTTATATTTGATCGTTAAATTTGCGACTTACTAATAAAAGTGTTAATCAACCGTTCTTCATTTTTTATTCCGTCGTTATTGTTGTCATTTTAGAACTATGGTTTTTGTACAGTACGCCACATATTATTTAACTGTTTACGTAAAAATCGACTTCTATCTTACTGTTATTATGAGGAGTTTTCTAAAATTCTTCTTTGACCTTCACTTAATTTTAACTTATATATGCCTTATTGGATGCATGAATTACTCATTTTGTTTCTTAAAATACAACAGAAATACTTGAAACCAGATAATAAATTCCAGCTAACTTGAAAAATACAAAGCATTTAGAGTTATTAAACATCAAATAAAGTAAACTCTTGAAGTTGACCATGAATTCGTTTAGGACGGAGAGGCTAAAAATATGGAAGAAGTGTTAGTCTTGAGCAGAAGTCCTTGTTTTATTCACTTATATCCGCAACATTCATGCGAAAATGACATATTAGCTAGACGAGATTTCGCATTAAAGTAATCGCTTGAACGACAAAATATTTCGCATTTATAGGTTGGCTTTTCACTCTAAAAATAATTTTTTTCGGTATCAGCCTCGATTTCAACCTCCGAAATTATGCATGTATTAGCAATGTGTAACATTAAAATAAATCGCGCATTAGATTTGAAAATAGTAATATAAACTTATCCGCTAAACAGCATAGATTAATGATTTTACAGACCTACGATTGCTATTAAATGTAATTATTTTTTAACTCATATTCGCAAATTAGAAATAATAATTCTATCTTGCATCAATAAAATATTAACGAATAAGATTCACTCGCATACTTAAAATATTATAAAATCTGAAAAGGTTTCAAGCATTAATTTTAATACTCATGTATGTATAGAACAAAATTAATCTTCTAGGCGAAGCATAAATTTTCTGTGGCATAACTTTTGCTACTATCCATATTTTTACGGGGAGGTGCATATTCATTTGTGTGTCGCCTTTCTTCCTGTTGTGTCCACCTATGTTGGATGGTCCACGTACTTGGATGTCTTCTGTATTTATTATTAGCGTATCTTCTAGACGAGCCTTAATTGTGCCTAATTCTGCAGTTAAATTATTCATTTGAGAAGTCCATGCCTGAATCAACGTTTCCAACCCATCAGAAGCCATTTTAAATGTACGACAAATGCTTTATTTTTACTCAATTATATATAGAATTTTTCTCGCACAACGTGCATCGATTTAATAAAACAAATTTACACATTAATTAATTTATGTTCACTTCAGCTCTAAGTCTGCTTTTCTCATTGGGCTGATGTGGCAATAGCCACCTTTAAGACAAATAATGAGCAAAAGGTCTTATCTAGGGCAGACATTATTTCAACAGAAATTCCTCGCAGAAGCGCCCGGATAAGAAGTAAGCAGGCAGCACAATGAGAAAGCAGACGTTGAGCTGATGTGCACATATATTAATTAATGTGTAAATTTGTTTTATTAAATAGATTATTGTTGTGCGTGCAAAATTCTATATATAATTGAGTAAAAATAAAGCATTTATGGCACAATTAAATATGTCTTCTGATGGGGTCGAAACGTTGATTCAGGCACTGGCGTCTCAAATGAAGAATTTAACGGACGAGTTAGGCATAATTAAGGCTCGTCTAGACGACACGTTAATAATAAATACAAACGACATCCAAGTTCGTGGAACATCAAACATAGGTGGACACAACAATGGCGACCGCGACGAAGAGGAATCAGGAATTAATATGCCAGCGTTTTCAGCCGAATCGACGAGTTATGTCAGACCGTCATCAGAGTTTAAGCCGATGTTGGCACCACTAGATGTGGAAAGGCCACAGTTGTGGTTCGAAAAATTTGAAGCATCAGTGCGAGCCCAAGAATTTACATTGGAAGCACCTATTGTGCGTGTAGCTGTACAGGAATTAGTGGACCGGACAGTAGCTGTCCAATTGGAATTGCCAGTTGACCTCACATATGAAGAATACAAAAGACGCGTGTTGGATCATTTCCGGGCCAGGCCTCAAGAAGTGTTCTCAGAATTATACAGCCTGACACCATTAAAGGGTGAGATGCCCATGGATACCATGGCACGTATCAAGCGGTGGTTCTCGAAGCTTACCGAGTCTTTACCAGGCTTGCAACCACATGAGGCCATCATGTTCATGCTGCTGGATCCTACTAGATACGGAGAAATATCCAGCAGCCCAGGAGGCCTTGAAGAGAGACTTCAGGCTCTTCAAAGCTCGGCCATAATGACAAATAAGATGGCAGCGGCATCTCCACGCATGGGTACAGTTACAACATCTGAGAGGAGCGACATACCGTATTGGAATTCTTCGCGTCATAATAAGCAGTTCCGCGACAGAAGGCAACAGCCAGTGGCTTGGAAGGCAAAGTCAGTATATAAGGACTCCGGCTCCGACGAATACGGCGTATAAGCGGCAACAAAACCCATTTACTGCCCCTAGAGAACGACCATTGCAGTGGGGTAACAGGGTGAACAATCTCACAAATAATGGAGGCAGAGAACAAGGCACAAAAATTAATACTTTGGTGGCTCCGACGGGTAGATCGAAGGAAGACCAGCAGAACAAACCAAAAAGTGGTCCGAACCAGATGGTTTGTGAAGAAAAGGAAGTGTGGGAAACACTGCCAAATGTAAGAATTTTCATTAAAGTTAAATTTTTAGAACTCTTCAACGGACAGCCAGTAATAATGCAATTGGATACTGGAGCGGATGTGTCGGTACTACCATTGACTTGGCCATTGAACAATATAAAACCTACGAAAGCAAGTTTATGTCAGGCATCGGGCGCATCGATGGTGGCTGTGGGCGAGTGGGACACAAAGTTGTTAATAAATGAAAAGGTCTATCATATGTCTTTGTTGTTTCGAATACGCAGACGCCCTTATTGGGACTTGATTTCATTAGAAAATGGGTTAAGACGATAGACTGTCAAAATAAACGGGTATACCTATCGCGGCCGGAAGGAATAAGATCAATAAAGTCTATAGGTAACCATAAGATTCAAGAGGAGACCAGTTGTCTGCCTGAGTGGTGGAAGAATCTTCAAAACCAATATAACAGTATATTCCAACTGCCTGATTGTAGCGAGCGTCCAGGGCCGACGGTCGACCAGTTTAAGTTATGGTTAGAACTAAATGATGGTTACGAACCACCAAAAGTATATGGTGCCCCTCCCAAGAAATTAGAAGCAGCGACTCGAGCAACCCAAGAAATGATAGAAGCCGGCGTTCTTGAACCGTCAACATCTGTTTTTCGTGCTCCAATGGTTTATCTTACGAAAAAGGATGGTTCGCTCCGACCAGCGGCTGATTTTAGGCAATTGAACTCAGTAACTAAACCGGACCCGTATCCCATGCCGGCTCTGCGTGATCTGTTCTTACAGCTGGCGGGAGGCAAATGGTTTGCCGTGCTTGATCTTAAACAGGGATTTTGGCAAGCCGGCTCTGCGTGATCTATTCTTAAAGATAGCGGGAGGCAAATGGTTTGCCGTGCTTGATCTTAAACAAGGATTTTGGCATATAGTGGAACTGAAGACTATGAAGTTAGCGAAGGTAAACCCGATACCATTTCCACCCACCTAAAATACTGGCCTTGAAACGTCTGTTCTAAGAATGATGGACTCGTTCGTGTCTGTCTAACGCACAACAGCTTACGTGATGATGTTGCTTATGGCTAACACGAATGGTTGAATTACAAGAGGGCTCAGAAGATGTTGTCAAAGTTATGAATGAAAAAAGATTACATTTTAATCAAAGAAGATAGGTTCTTGGGGCACTTAGTCTCCGCGGACGGATGCATGCCGTTAGATTCGAATGTACAACCTATCAGGGATTATCCGGTGCCTACTACTAGAAAACAATTGCGCCGGTTTATTGGTATGAGGAATTTCTATAGACCATACCTCACAGGGATGGCGGTTACGCAACAGCCCTTATCTCAGTTAACTAGTGCCAAGATACCATTTCGTTGGACGGAGGAGGCTCAACAAGTGTTTGTACTATGCAAGCAGAAATTAATAGAGGCAACTATTTTGACTTTCCCGGTAGGTAATATGTCAATTGTTACAGACGCGTCAGATAATGGTATAGGAGCGGTGTTACAAACTGACGGACGTCCTGCGCAATATATAAGTCGCACACTCACTAAGGCGGAACAGAACTATACAGTCACAGAAAAAGAATTACTTGCCGTACAATGGGCGCTACGGAAGTTTAGATATTTTGTCATAGGGGGACACGTGGACGTCTTTACCGACCACAAAGCGCTAGTGCATTGGAGATCACTAGGTATTGAGAAGAAACGAGTACATCGAGCCATTGAAGAACTAGAAGAGTACGATATATCAATTCATCATAGAGCAGGAATCGAGAATGCGGCGGCCGATCGGCTCAGCAGAATTTCCGCTGTGCGGGTTTCGCCGCTTATAAAGGTCTCTGAAGAACAGGGAAGAGATGCTACATGTCAGGAAATAGTCAATCAGTTAAAAAACGGCACAGTGGTGTTGGCACCATATAAAACGTTGAGTCTACAGAACGGCCTGTTGGTGCGGAAAGAAGGACAAACAGTGCAATGGTTTGTGCCAGAATCTATAAGAACAGAATTAATGGCCTTTTGGCATGAAACATTGGGACATCCCGGCGCTGGGCGGCTCATTGAGACATTGCAATCACGATTGTATTGGCCTGGTATGTCCAAAGAAATTCGTAGCTATTGTCAACAGTGCACTACATGCCAACGTTGTAAGCCACAAAACGAGAAAAGGTCACTCCGATTGCTTTCAATGCCACTGCACGGAACGAGTTTCTGCATATCGACCTGGTATGTCCACTGCCAGTAGCTCGCGGTGGCGTGTCCTATGTGTTTTCCATGGTCGACAAATTTACCCGATGGGTCGAGTTTATACCAGTGAAGAAGATCACAACAGAAAGGATTATAACGTGCTTAGAAGAGCGATGGCTCAGTCGATTCGGTACCCCAAAAGTTATTGTCACCGATCAAGGCGCACAGTTTGAGTCGAAAGAATTTAATCAGTGGTGCAAAGATCTTGACATAAAGCATTCCCGCACAGCCACTTATCATCCGCAAACCAATGCGACAGCTGAGCGCGCACATAGGACGATGAAAGAGGTACTGCGATGTTGGTGCCACGAGAGCCCGGGAACGTGGAGAGACAAATTACATTTGGTTGAGCGGGCTATGCGCTTTACAGTCTCAACAGCGACAGGATTCGCTCCAACGACCATGGTCTATGGAGGACACATAAGACTGCCAGGTGCGCCTGTAATCCAAGGGTCCCATGAGCGCTGCACCATAGCGGATATTCAGGAACGACTAAAACAGTTAACTGAATATGTAGGCGTAACACAGCGACAAAGCTATGCAAGGCAACCGACACGCACTCGCCTAAAGGTCGGCGATTATGTCATGGTAGCGAGGGTCGAGCCCATGGCACTGCAGGCTGTCAATGATGGGCCGTATCGCGTGGAGAGGGTGGACGCCGAGCACAATACTGTTTTTGTTAGCCTGCCCGATGGACCACGAGCTGTGGCACTGGATCGTTTAAGCAGAGTGCGAAAGCCGATTCCTGAGGGGGGGAAGATGTGGCAATAGCCACCTTTAAGACAAATAATGAGCAAAAGGTCTTATCTAGGGCAGACATTATTTCAACAGAAATTCCTCGCAGAAGCGCCCGGATAAGAAGTAAGCAGGCAGCACAATGAGAAAGCAGACGTTGAGCTGATGTGCACATATATTAATTAATGTGTAAATTTGTTTTATTAAATAGATTATTGTTGTGCGTGCAAAATTCTATATATAATTGAGTAAAAATAAAGCATTTATGGCACAATTAAATATGTCTTCTGATGGGGTCGAAACGTTGATTCAGGCACTGGCGTCTCAAATGAAGAATTTAACGGACGAGTTAGGCATAATTAAGGCTCGTCTAGACGACACGTTAATAACAAATACAAACGACATCCAAGTTCGTGGAACATCAAACATAGGTGGACAACAGTCAGACTGCTTCATTCTTATACGGACGCTTCTGCGAGGAATTTCTGTTGAAATACTGTCTGCCCTAGATAAGACCCTTTGTTCATTATTTGTCTTAAAGGTGGCCATTGCCACATCTTCCCCCCCCTCAGGAATCGGCTTTCGCACTCTGCTTAAACGATCCAGTGCCACAGCTCGTGGTCCATCGGGCAGGCTAACAAAACAGTATTGTGCTCTGCATCCACCCTCTCCACGCGATACGGCCCATCATTGACAGCTTGCAATGCCATGGGCTTGACCTTCACTACCATTACATAGTCGCCGACATTTAGGCGAGTGCGTTGCCTTGCATAGCCTTGTCGCTGTGTGGCGCCTACATATTCAGTTAACTGTTTTAGTCGTTCCTGAATATCCACTATGGTGCAGCGCTCATGGGATCCTTGGATTACCCGTTCACCTGGCAGTCTTATGTTTCCTCCATAGACCATGGTCGTTGGAGCGAATCCTGTAGCTGTTGAGACAGTAAAGCGCATGGCCCGCTCGACCAAATGTAATTTGTCTCTCCACGTTCCCGGGCTCTCGTGGCACCAACATCGCAGTACCTCTTTCATCGTCCTATGTGCGCGCTCAGCTGTCGCATTGGTTTGCGGGTGATAAGTGGCTGTGCGGGAATGCTTTATGTCAAGGTCTTTGCACCACTGATTAAATTCTTTCGACTCAAACTGTGCGCCTTGATCGGTAACAATAATTTGTGGTGCACCGAATCGACTGAGCCATCGCTCTTCTAAGCACGTTATAATCTTTTCTGTTGTGATCTTCTTCAGTGGTACAAACTCGACCCATCGGGTAAACTTATCGACCATGGAAAACACATAGGACACGCCGCCGCGAGCTACCGGCAGTGGACCTACCAGGTCGATATGCAGAAACTCGTTCCGTGCAGTGGCATTGAAAGCAATCGGAGTGACTTTTTCTCGTTTTTGTGTAGCATTGAAAGCAATCGGAGTGACCTTTTCTCGTTTTTGTGGTTTACAACGTTGGCATGTAGTGCACTGTTGACAATAGCTACGAATTTCTTTGGACATACCAGGCCAATACAATCGTGACTGCAATGTCTCAATGAGCCGCCCAGCGCCGGGATGTCCCAATGTTTCATGCCAAAAGGCCATTAATTCTGTTCTTATAGATTCTGGCACAAACCATTGCACTGTTTGTCCTTCTTTCCGCACCAACAGGCCGTTCTGTAGACTCAACGTTTTATATGGTGCCAACACCACTGTGCCGTTTTTTAACTGATTGACTATTTCCTGACATGTAGCATCTCTTCCCTGTTCTTCAGAGACCTTTATAAGCGGCGAAACCCGAACAGCGGAAATTCTGCTGAGCGCATCGGCCGCCGCATTCTCGATTCCTGCTCTATGATGAATTGATATATCGTACTCTTCTAGTTCTTCAATGGCTCGATGTACTCGTTTCTTCTCAATACCTAGTGATCTCCAATGCACTAGCGCTTTGTGGTCGGCAGCACGCCCACGTGTCTCTATGACAAAATACCTAAACTTCCGTAGCGCCTATTGTGCAGCAAGTAATTCCTTTTCTGTGATGGCATAGTTCTGTTCCGTCTTAGTGAGTGTGCGACTTATATATTGCGCCGGACGTCCGTCAGCTTGTAACACCGCTCCTATCCCAATATCTGAGGCGTCTGTAACAATTGACATATTACCTACCGGGAAAGTCAAAATAGTTGCCTCTATTAATTTCTGCTTGCATAGCACAAACGCTTGCTGAGCCTCCTCCGTCCAACGAAATGGTATCTTGGCACTAGTTAACTGAGATAAGGGCTGTTGCGTAACCGCCATCCCTGCGAGGTATGGTCTATAGAAATTCACCATACCAATAAACCGGCGCAATTGTTTTCTAGTAGTAGGCACCGGATAATCCCTGATAGGTTGTACATTCGAATCTAACGGCATGCATCCGTCCGCTGAGACTAAGTGCCCCAAGAACCGCACTTCTTGACCTATCTGTACCTTTCCTGGATTAAAATGTAATCGCCATTCTACAGCTTTGGCCAACATCTTCTGCAGCCTCACACGTAATTCGTGTTCAGTAGTGGCCCATATAATAACATCGTCTACGTAAGCTGTTGTACAAGTTAAGTCAGACATGAACGAGTTCATCATTCTTTGGAACACTTTCGGTGCGTTTTTAAGGCCAAATGTTACCCGGGTGAATTGGAAATGACCTTGGGGTACTTGTACCGCTAACTTCCATCGGTCTTCGGACCGCACGCCTATTTGCCAAAATCCCTGTTTAAGATCAAGCACGTCAAGCACGGCAAACCATTTGCCTCCCGCTAGCTGTAAGAACAGATCACGCAGAGCCGGCATGGGATACGGGTCCGGTTTAGTTACTGAGTTCAATTGCCTAAAATCAGCCGCTGGTCGGAGCGAACCATCCCTTTTTCGTAACATAAACCATTGGAGCACGAAAAACAGATGATGACGGTTCAAGAACGCCGGCTTCTATCATTTCTTGGGTTGCTCGAGTCGCTGCTTCTAATTTCTTGGGAGGGGCACCATATACTTTTGGTGGTTCGTAACCATCATTTAGTTCTAACCATAACTTAAACTGGTCGACCGTCGGCCCTGGACGCTCGCTACAATCAGGCAGTTGGAATATACTGTTATATTGGTTTTGAAGATTCTTCCACCACTCAGGCAGACAACTGGTCTCCTCTTGAATCTTATGGTTACCTATAGACTTTATTGATCTTATTCCTTCAGGCCGCGATAGGTATACCCGTTTATTTTGACAGTCTATCGTCTTAACCCATTTTCTAATGAAATCAAGTCCCAATAAGGGCGTCTGCGTATTCGAAACAACAAAAGACATATGATAGACCTTTTCATTTATTAACAACTTTGTGTCCCACTCGCCCACAGCCACCATCGATGCGCCCGATGCCTGACATAAACTTGCTTTCGTAGGTTTTATATTGTTCAATGGCCAAGTCAATGGTAGTACCGACACATCCGCTCCAGTATCCAATTGCATTATTACTGGCTGTCCGTTGAAGAGTTCTAAAAATTTAACTTTAATGAAAATTCTTACATTTGGCAGTGTTTCCCACACTTCCTTTTCTTCACAAGCCATCTGGTTCGGACCACTTTTTGGTTTGTTCTGCTGGTCTTCCTTCGATCTACCCGTCGGAGCCACCAAAGGATTAATTTTTGTGCCTTGTTCTCTCCCTCCATTATTTGTGAGATTGTTCACCCTGTTACCCCACTGCACTGGTCGTTCTCGAGGGGCAGTACATGGGTTTTGTTGCCGCTTATACGCCGTATTCGTCGGAGCCGGAGTCCTTATATACTGACTTTGCTTCCAGGCCACTGGCTGTTGCCTTCTGTCGCGGAACTGCTTATTATGACGCGAAGAATTCCAATACGGTATGTCGCTCCTGTCAGATGTTGTAACTGTACCCATGCGTGGAGATGCAGCTGCCATCTTATTTGTCATTATGGCCGAGCTTTGAAGAGCCTGAAGTCTCTCTTCAAGGCCTCCTGGGCTGCTGGATATTTCTCCGTATCTAGTAGGATCCAGCAGCATGAACATGATGGCCTCATGTGGTTGCAAGCCTGGTAAAGACTCGGTAAGCTTCGAGAACCACCGCTTGATACGTGCCATGGTATCCATGGGCATCTCACCCTTTAATGGTGTCAGGCTGTATAATTCTGAGAACACTTCTTGAGGCCTGGCCCGGAAATGATCCAACACGCGTCTTTTGTATTCTTCATATGTGAGGTCAACTGGCAATTCCAATTGGACAGCTACTGTCCGGTCCACTAATTCCTGTACAGCTACACGCACAATAGGTGCTTCCAATGTAAATCCTTGGGCTCGCACTGATGCTTCAAATTTTTCGAACCACAACTGTGGCCTTTCCACATCTAGTGGTGCCAACATCGGCTTAAACTCTGATGACGGTCTGAAATAACTCGTTGATTCGGCTGAAAACGCCGGCATATTTCCTCCTGATTCCTCTTCGGCGCGGTCGCCATTGTTGTGTCCACCTATGTTGGATGGTCCACGTACTTGGATGTCTTCTGTATTTATTATTAGCGTATCGTCTAGACGAGCCTTAATTGTGCCTAATTCTGCAGTTAAATTATTCATTTGAGAAGTCAATGCCTGAATCAACGTTTCCAACCCATCAGAAGCCATTTTAAATGTACGACAAATGCTTTATTTTTACTCAATTATATATAGAATTTTTCTCGCACAACGAGCATCGATTTAATAAAACAAATTTACACATTAATTAATTTATGTTCACTTCAGCTCTAAGTCTGCTTTTCTCATTGGGCTGACTGCTTCATTCTTATACGGACGCTTCTGCGAGGAATTTCTGTTGAAATACTGTCTGCCCTAGATAAGACTTTTTGTTCATTATTTGTCTTAAAGGTGGCCATTGCCACACTGACATCCTTTATTATGAAATTAGTAAGTAATGCATTATAATTTATTAACTCCTTTTAGCAAATAGATGTCGCACTATAATTTACTTGTCGTGTATTTAATCAAACAGTTTAAATATGCTCGTAAAGTTAAACATCAGAGAAATGGCTGACGTAATCTGTATTGTCTGAAATAAATATTCAAGTTCAACCACGGTAAGCTATAATAAACCCCTAAAATAAATAAAAGAAAACTAAGTTATGGCGAGTTTTCATAAATGAAATTTTAACGGCCGACTTGGCGAGCATAAAAATCATCGATGCCAACAGAAGCGAAAAATGCTAGTATATAAGCGCAAATAATTTTATATAGGAAATGATGTCCTAATAATTAAATACTGTTTGTTGCGATGAACTAATATATATGCAAGTATGTATTAGGTTTTGCGAACCTAGTAACAAATTAGTTCAGTTGTGACCAGAAGGATAAACTAATGTTCAACGTATTATGAAGAGTGCATATAACTTGATATGAAACTAATGATGGCTTAAATGCCACTTAAAGATGGTAACTCGTTCGAAAACAGCACGTTTAGGAACATAGCTTCTTTGTCCACAACATGCTTTGTAAATTGTCAGAACTTATTATTAATTCTAAAAGTAACACTGATGGATAAAATCAACGAAAAGAAAAAACTGCTCCATAAATTAATCCACACACTATTACGACTGACCAGGACTGTACTAACGCTACGAAAATATTAAATTAAACATTGGCCTTGGAAATGACCACGGCTCCAATTATGCGTTTTAGATATACGTTGCGTAGATAATTGTGCTAATTTGCAATCCGTATCCAGAAGAGAAGAAAATTTATCATTTTGAAGGACACATTGTAACGGCCGGCGAGACTAATGAATTATGCTTGAAGTAACATCTAGAAATAATTTACTTTTCAAAAGCATATACACTCCAAGACTTTGCTCATAAATTAAAGTGAATTATTTAATGTGAGCTGTAATAAAAAGTTACAATTGGCAAAGATGAAATTTATTTTGTGATGTCTAATGTTTACATTTTTCAATTTTCTGCTTGCTTTTGTATTTCAATTTCGTATTATCTGAAATTCAGGTCATTTAAACATTATAATAAATTTCTAAAGTAGTAAAAAATTTGATTAGATAATTAAAGAAATCTAAAATAGATTACATCAAACAACTTTGCTTTGAATTTTAGCTAGTTACCTCAAAGAGACAAAATTCTGACGTATATATATATATATATATATATATATATATATATATATATATATATATATATATATATATATATATATAATCTCTGTTGCCATTTATTTTCACGGAGTAACAAGTTTTTTATTGAAATTATTCTTCTCTCAAGGCTGCAATTTAATTCCATTTACATAAATGCAAACTTCAAGAATATTTTAAATGACGCAAGCAGTTTAAACGTTCAATTGACACAAAATATACATCAATAAAATGCAGTGATTGCGTAAAATCTACTGCAATCTTTTAAATTTACGCAACAGTAAGTAGTCAAGCGAGGAATTTATTAAGCTCCAATTACCTGCCATAAAGAACTGGCATGTAACATTGTTTTTAGAAGAAATATTCTTTATGAACTTGCTCATTTATTTTTCTGTCTATATTTAGATAAGTAATTTTGTATGCATTTCTGTATTATTGCCTATGCACATAAGAAAGTATATATATACTTTTACATGTTTTTATGCATACATGTGTGTACATTTGTATGAATTTATGTATATATGTGTGTTTTTATGTATGTTTGATTATATATATTTAATTTAACAATAATTGATTGCGCGGGAGGTGGTAACAATTCTTTAAATCAAGTTTGCGAACTAGACGTACACACCAATCCCTTTATATTTAACCTATCGTCGAACAACATAACAAAACTACCGCCAGCCGCAACGCACTGCCGCGTTTCGCCCTTCCATGATAATCATCAGATTACGATGGCAAGCAAGACTATCGAGGATCAAACCGCAATGAATATATTTGGAAATCAAATTTAGATATGCGGTTCTCACCTCTATCAGTCTGGAATACATTGAACTTGACTGGAAATGTAGGCTGCACAATTATTAAATTGTATTGCCTATGTATGTATATTTGGCGAAAGCTGTAAACAGTTAATGTTCGTGACTGCATAGAAATTGTGCAGCCCACATTTCCAGTCCAATTTGATGTATGCGAGACTGCTAGAGGTGAGAGCCACACATCTAACTTTGATTTCGATATATTTTCAATTCGGTTTGATCCTCGATAGGCAGTTTGTCGTCGTACACTGATGATGATCATGGAAGGTCGAAACGCGTCAGTGCGTTGCGGCTGGCAGTAGTTTTGTTATGTTGTTCGACGACTGGTTAAATACAATAGGATTGGTGTTATATGTATGTAAGTTTGTGTGCATATGTGTTTCTATGTAATGATGAATGCATGTACATACCTTGACATCTATAGCAATAAATCAGGAATTATGTCTGACAAGGTTCTTATGAGAATCACGAAACCTAGAATAGCTTTATCGAACCTTCGCCATATATGAAGAAACGCGAGTATTTCACTTTGCCTTGAACGTCTTGTTATTATAATAAATTTTAACGCTCAGTTTAATTATACGCTATTGAGAATTTGCCCCTTAGAGTTCAAGATTTTATACGTTTACACTCATTTAGCCGTCGTTGTTTGAGAAGCATATCACAAATAGCTTCCCAACAAGGAATAACCAACACTGGCATCCATAGACGTATTGTTGGATCGACCAATAAGATGTCCTCGTTAAAACTACAAATTACGCTCTATCTAAAACTTTCCCTTGGTAACGTTTAACGTAAGTCTGCAATTTGATTGCCCATTAGAGTGCGATTCTCTCACTTAGCACCAGATTGGCGTAAGAAAAAAAAGGACAGATTTAGATATGGCAGAATCAGTTAAAGTCAACTGGCCATGTTCAACGTGCGCATTATAATTATTGGTTGGGAACCCTGCGCGATATGGCATCGTGTGAATCTCATTGCCCATCTTGTTGCAGATATTTATTAGAATAAACTTTGGAACTTTCTGTCGTAGTAGGGCAGACTTAGCTGCGTGGTTTGGTTACGTGTATGACGTAATACAATGAAAACCGCGAGGAAGCTGTTTTTCCAATATTGGCTTGCCTTAATAATGACTTAAACATGGTAATGATGTTTTGAGGTTTAATTCGCCTCACTTTTGAGCTTTATCGATATAAAAAAACATTTAGTATGTAAGTACTTTCTCTCATAAATCTCACTATTACTTGGTATGCCAAAAATGATATATTTGTCGATATTTAAAAAAAATTTCTTGTCATTTTTTTCTAATCATTTCGTCATATGGCAGAAAAACATAAGATTATTAGCGCTCTTGGAGGGTTTATCATGACAATGATGGTGTACTGATGTATGTATGTATGTATGTATGTATGTATGTATGTATGTATGTATGTATGTATGTATGTATGTATGTATGTATGTATGTATGTATGTATGTATGTATGTATGTATGTATGTATGTATGTATGTATGTATGTATGTATGTATGTATGTATGTATGTATGTATGTATGTATGTATGTATGTATGTATGTATGTATGTATGTATGTATGTATGTATCTATGTATGTATGTATGTATGTATGTATGTATGTATCTATGTATGTATGTATGTATGTATGTATGTATGTATGTATGTATGTATGTATGTATGTATGTATGTATGTATGTATGTATGTATGTATGTATGTATGTATGTATGTATGTATGTATGTATGTATGTATGTATGTATGTATGTATGTATGTATGTATGTATGTATGTATGTATGTATGTATGTATGTATGTATGTATGTATGTATGTATGTATGTATGTATGTATGTATGTATGTATGTATGTATGTATGTATGTATGTATGTATGTATGTATGTATGTATGTATGTATGTAGGTATGTGATGTATGTATGTATGCATGTATGTATGTATTTATGTATGCATGTATGTGTGTATGTATGTATGTATGTATGTACGTATGTATGTATGTATGTATGTATGTATGTATGTATGTATGTATGTATGTATGTATGTATGTATGTATGTATGTATGTATGTATGTATGTATGTATTTATGTGTGTATGTATATATGTGTGCACGTATGTATGCGCGATCTGTGCAGTTATGTTTGTATTTATGTTTGTTTGTATATATTTCTATATTATTTGTTTTTATTTATTTTTTAATATTGCGTATATATGTATTTTTGCATAAATGTATTTATGTATGTATTCAGTTTTTCAATTATTAATATATTTATATAAATGCCTCATTTTATCTTGTTACACTGTTAATGGAAAAGTTTGTCATTCTTGAGCTATTTGGTTATGTTAAAGTTTGGATAAACCTGATGCATATTAACTTCAAATATGTATAATGAGATAAAATGGATGGCCTAAAATATATATGGTGTTCTGCATTAGCGTTCAATTAATTAACAGCAAGTTAGTTTTCATAAATTCCAACATCAAATTGTATCTTAACTTTCTGATGAACATAACCCCAATGCAATAAACAACTATCGTTATCAGGTATGATATTTTTACATACGGTCAATCCTACTTTGGAACATGCGGTTGTAACTTAGTTCACGTATAAAAAAGAACATACCAACTTCTTTTGTGCTAAATAAGAGTGGCGTCGCACGCATATCGATAGCTAAACATTTGTTGATATGTGAAAATTTCAAAAAACTAAAACACTATTTTCAGTTTAAATTATGGTAGGTATTTAAATATAGTTCAACTATCAGGTTTCCCAGCCCTGCGTAGAACTATGTTCAGTTAAATTTCTTTTACCTGCATACTCAGGATAAATACATGCATTTGTAAACGCCCCGGCTTCAAGTAAATGCCGTACGACGTTACAAACTCGGTTAAGGTGCTCTGAATAGAGATTAGTTACTGATATGGGGGCCCTCCACAGAGTGGCCGGGTAATGTGTTCTGCTTTAAGTCTTCAGGCGTTGAAGATGTCCTCAGCTTCAGAGCCTTGGGTGGACTCTGGTTGATTTTGTTGCTCCCGTGGTTGAGCTGTGATCGTGTTGTGGATGGTGTCCTGCAGGTCCTGCACTCAATTGGCTCGTCTCTCCGGTATCCCGCAACAAGATGAGTAGATACTGACAGCCGACAGAGCGCACACGTATTGACAACCGACAGAACGCACACGCGTGAAGCAGGTAGAAGGCAAATGCCACAACTGACTTGCATGGTAAATTACCGTGCTTAAATAGCATGCAATATGTGTACTTGCATACTATTGGTTAAACGTGGTTAAACGTGGTTAAACGGCAATTTGCTTTTTTCTCATTGGTGCAACGTAAATAAATTTGAATTTAATTTACGCAATATGTCGGCGATTGATTTGTGTCGTTACAACACTTTCCTCTCTGAAAAAAAAGAAAAAAATATTCCTCTCTGCGAGGCTAGATAAGAAATGCATGACAGAGTTCGAACCAAGTTAAGCAAAAATATGATGAACCATAAGTGCTGGGCTTAAATATGCTTGTTGGTTGCTTCAACAATGATATGATGCCAGGTAACCACTAGGAATTGCTACACAAATTGTTAGCTCTAGTGGACGGTCATAGCACGTGAGGCAAAATAGAGCAGTGTAAGTTTTTGGAGCCGCAGCGTGAAGATTTCGAGGTAAATCGCCTCTGAATTTGCCAGGTTTAAGTTAAAACCTAAGCAGGTTGGATCGTTGTCAATGTGTTTGTATACGACCAAAGGAGCTAGAGTGCTCGACGTTGTGGTCATGACATTTGTAGAGTGGTCTTTGTGAAATAGATAAAGTTGAGATATGCATTGAAAGTGGCCTGTACCATGATATGAAGCTGATCACTACTTAGTGTTGCTACACGAAAGCGTTAGCTCTAAGTAGCTGGTCATACCAAAATAGGCAGTGTAATGTCATGTGTGAGAAATACATTATAATGTAAAAATATATACATTAAAATCAAAGGTAATTGCATAAAATATGTACACGAACATTGCCTCAGAGATGGCATAATACCAAAGAACTGTTCAAAAATGCTACACAATTGTTAGCTAAGAACAGGTGGTTATGCCACGTGAGACAATTACTAAAAATTAACGTAAAGTTTAAAAAAAATTTTATAGTTAAATGTTAATGTTTAAAAAAATTAATTACGCGTTATACAAAGCAGGTTGAGATTGTGGGCAGACGGAGCCTGAGACGTGTGTAGAAGGTTGAACGCTCTCAGGATCAGGTGGTTCGATAAACGGTTTTAACCTGTCTATGCTTACTGATGTCGGTGTAGCGCCTTGCATAATGATGAAGTATTTTGGCTGTCTGAGTAAAATCGGGTAAGGACCGCGATACTTGGGTTGTAGTGGTGCAACAGCAGTATTGTTGCGAACGAGTACTCTCTTGCAGCTGTGGAGCTGTGGGTGAACGAAGACTGGACGAGGCGTGTGTCTCGGCTGCTGTTCGGACATGTTACCGAAATGAAGTCGAAGGCGGGTAGCTTCGTTTTGTGGGTCATCTTGTGCCGGTAGTAGACGTGGGAGCTGACTAGGCAGGCGTAGATCCATGCCATACAAGAGTTGTGACGCAGACGTTTTAATGGATTCTCGAGTACGAGAACGCATGGCCAGCAGAACTAAAGGTAGTGCATCGACCCAGTTGCCATTAATGGACGAGGATGCTAAAGCTGCTTTGAGTTCCCTATGCATTCTCTCTACCATGCCATTAGCTTGGGGATGGTAGGCAGTCGTCTGGCGTAAGATGCATCCCATGTACCGCAAGGTGGTTTTGAAACGATCAGATGAGAAGCAAGTGCCTCTGTCCGTGATGACCTCATTGGGAACACCGTAATTGGATATCCATGCAGAGATAAAACCGTTAGTTACTTCGTCTGCAGAAATGGTGCCAAGAGGTAATGCCGCAGGCCACCGTGTAAATCTATCGATCATAGTTAGAAGGTAGCTGAAACCTTGAACCTTTGTCAGATGAACTATGTCGATGTGGACGATGGCTAGGCGAGAAGTAGACCGAAAATGTTGCAACTTAGAACGAGTGTGTCGTGTGATCTTGTTTTTCTGACAAATTGCACACTCTGAGACCCATCGTTTAACATTCTGCCTAAGTCTGTGACCCCAGAAACGATCTGTAAGAAGTCGGACAGTCGCTTGGCTTCCTGGGTGAGAAATTGAGTGAATTGAATCGAAAACCTTTCTCTGAAGGCTGGTCGGCAGAACTGGCTTGTTGGGCTGCGTACCCGTGAAGTAAACAATTGGTAAGCCTTCCCACAGACGGCATATGAACTTGGTTGGGTGACGGGCTATTGATCTTTGAATGTGAATGTCACCGCGTTGTTCAGTTCGCAGGAGAGTTGGCGTTAGTGCAGGTTCACTGAGTGCCACGGAGTTGACAGTGAATGGTGACGGCGAAGGTGGTTGTAGAGAGACGTCTGGCCTAGACAGGGCATCTGCAATGAAGTTCTGTTTGCCCTTGACGTGAAAGACGTCAAATTGCCATTCGCTTAGACGAGAAAGCTGTCTTTCCACTCTGGCAGGGTACTTGGCGATAGATGAAGTTGCGTTTCGAAGTGCGCTAACTAGTGGTGCATGATCTGTGAAAACAACAAATCTGCTACTGCCAATGATGCTGATAAAATGGCGCACTGCGTCGTGGATGGCGAGAAGTTCTCGGCCGAAAGTGTCGTACCTCGTTTCTACTGGTTGGAGAGTACGCGAGTAGAAACTGATAGGCTTCCGAACTCCGTCGATCTCTTGTTCCAAAGTGGCTCCAATAGCGAATTCAGAAGCATCTGTCGTGAGTAGAAATGGCTTTTCAAAATCTGGATGCGTTAGCATTGTGGCATTTGCTAACGAGTTGATGGCAAGTCGAAGTAATTCCTCGTCTTCGGATGACCAAGCAATGATGGAATTCTTGCTAAGTCCTTTTCGGTTCCGCAGGTGCCTGCACAAAGGATAAAGTTGTTTTGAAAGGCCTGGAAGGAACTTGCGATAATAGTTTAGTACTCCCAGGATTTTCTGCAAATCGCTCAAAGTCCTTGGTGACTTGATATTCTTGATTGAATTCGTCTTTGACGGCAACGGTTGAATACCTTGGGCCGTGATACGATGCCCTAAGAAGTCGACGGATGAAGTTGCAATCTGCGTCTTGTCACAGTTGATCTTGAGTCCGTGGTTGGATAAGCGCGAGAGGACATTTCGTAGATGTTTCGCATGAGATTCTAGATCTGGACTGAATACCATAATGTCATCGAGATATGACATACAATAAGCAGAGTCGTCGCGAAGTATGTTGTCTATGAATCTTTGAAATGTCTGTGTAGCACACTTAAGTCCAAAAGGCATGTAAAGGTATTCGAAAAGGCCAAATGGAGTGATGACAGCAGTTTTCTCGATATCCTCTGGTGCTACCGGGATGTGATGGTAGGCTTGTCTAAGGTCAATTACTGAGAAGAAATTGCTGCCGTTGAGTTTTTCAAGTAATGTGTTGATATTTGGAATAGGATATGCATCAGATTTTGTCACTGAATTTAGCTTACGGTAGTCTCCACAGGCTCTGTACGATCCGTTTGATTTTGAGACTAAGTGCAGTGGTGACGCCCATGAACTTTTCGATGGTCTGATGATTCCCTCTTCCAAAAGCCTTGAGAATTCTTCTTGGGCAGCTTTCAGCTTAGCAGGAGCCAGTGGTCGCTTCTTGAGTGCAATAGGTTGTCCTTCTGTGACGATATGATGCATCGTGTTGGAGACTCGTAGATCGGACTTGTTAAGATCGAAAAGCGATTTGTATTTTCGAAGAGCTGCTGATATCTCTGCTGAATGATGCACTGGGGTTGGCTGAATGACCTGTAACTCCAAACGCTCGGAGGCAAGTGTCCAAAAGCTTTGTTCAAGTCCGGTGGAGGGGTCGATGATCTTTTGATTGGCAAGATCAACAATGAGCCGAAATTTTAGAAGGAAATCAAGGCCTATTATATTATGTGAGACCTTGGCAATGATGAAGTTGTGGGAAAATTCACGTCGTAGACCTATGTTGAGTGTGCGGTATTGGCAGCCATAAGTTGGTATGGGCTCGCCTGTAGCTGTTGCGAGAAGAACGCCTAGCGACATCTCGGCCATTGAATCACCTTTGAGAACTGAGACTGCCGCACCTGTGTCTACGATGTACTCTTCGCCAGTTTTGAAATCAAGAAGGTGCAGAAGTTCGTTTGGCTGTTTGGCCGGGTCATGCAAACAAGTAGGCTGGTGATAGCGACCGGCATTGTCTGTTTGGTTCTCTATGTGAAAAATTCGGCGTGGACGAAAAGAGTCGACAGGGATGTCGGATTGTAGTTGGCTTCTTCCCTGTAGCGCCGTTGATGCCGTTGATGTGCAGAAAGTACGGTCTTCTACTTCCTGCGCCAGACGTTTCCCGATACTGATGCACCCTTGTGCCTGCGGTCTGTTGTCCTCTCCGTCAGCTGTGGAAATTGACACTCATTCGGAAATTCTTCGGAACGACAAAGACAAACTTGGCAAGCATAAAAAACTTCTGGTGGTTATAACACCAGTTCTTTGGGGCATATTTATTAAATGATTGCGGAGATCTCGATCGCCGCCTACCATTATAATTTGACTTGGAAACGAATTTTGGTCGAGCATTCACATGATTTATCTCCGATTTGGTAATGGCCAATCCTTCTAGAACTTTGGCCATGTTCGCCACTGTTCTCTCTAAGGAGGAGATTCTATCATCTTGCGGGGGTGAAGAAAAGGATGATGGATTCACTTTGGGTTCCAAAACCCTATATTCTAACTCACATCTCTCAGATAAGTCATCTATAGAGAGAGTGTTGGGGAGCTGTCTGGCAAAGAGTTTTAATGTTTGGGGAAGATTGTTAATAAAAACAACCTTAGCCTCATGGTCAGAAATGTTGGTTTTATACCAACGTTTCCGTAATTCCCTCAGTATTTCTATGGGGCCAAGATTTGGCATATCTAACTGCGCATATTTGTTTATTATCTGCTCAGTTTCCGTGGGTCCAAGCAAGGATTCTACCTCGTTTTGTAGGCCCAAAATGGGATTAGGTAGCTTCCTAATGGCCTCAAGCTTAGGATAAATCCGTCGCTGCAATTCAGAAGGTAGTTTAGCAAAAACCTTTGACAGTTTTTGATGACTGTCATAATCAGGAAACGGGGAGAAAGCGGAGTCTACGCGCATAAAAAATAACTCACTATCTCCATCCCAAACAGGAACATCAATATCTAAAATTGGACCTGACATTTTAACAATCTTACGGGATCTTAAAAGCATAAATTTATAAGCAATATGAAAATGTATATATAAATGTATAAATATATAACGAAACGCTTACCCACAAACAGCTTCCACTGTTGCTTGATATTGTCCAGTACAAAAGGAAAAAACGAACAGAGGCCCCGATGGCCTTTGATGACAATGTATTATTATTTCAACACAGAACAGCGTCACTCCTTCCAAAAATTGAAATTGTCCCACAAACAGCTTCCGCTGTTGCTTGATATTGTCCAGTACAAAAGGAAAAAAACGAACAGAGGCCCCGATGGCCTTTGATGACAATGTATTATTATTTCGACACAGAACAGCGTCACTCCTTCCAAAAAATTGAAATTGTCCTGTAGGGAAGACGAACAGAGGCCTCGTTGGCCTTTAGTGCCAATGAATTATTATTTTCAACAGCAAGAATAACACACTGCTTCCAAAATTTGAAATTTTCCTTTAGGGAAGACGAACACCACAAATTCACGAATATATACCCAACAGAAAAACAGGATCAGGGTAAAGAAAACGCAAATGTTAGTCGATTCATCCCAAACAAATGAAGAAGAAAGTCAATTTATTTATACCCAAAAAAAATCAGATAAATAATCAATATCCTGGCGCGGTCGCCAATTTTGTAAACGCCCCGGCTTCAAGTAAATGCCGTACGACGTTACAAACTCGGTTAAGGTGCTCTGAATAGAGATTAGTTACTGATATGGGGGCCCTTAAGAGGGCCGGGTAATGCGTTCGCTTTAAGTATTCTGCGTTGAAGATGTCCTAGAGCCTTGGGTGGACTCTGGTTGATTTGTTGCTCCCGTGGTTGAGCTGTGATCGTGTTGTGGATGGTGTCCTGCAGGTCCTGCACTCAATTGGCTCGTCTCTCCGGTATCCCGCAACAAGATGAGTAGATACTGACAGCCGACAGAGCGCACACGTATTGACAACCGACAGAACGCACACGCGTGAAGCAGGTAGAAGGCAAATGCCACAACTGACTTGCATGGTAAATTACCGTGCTTAAATAGCATGCAATATGTGTACTTGCATACTATTGGTTAAACGTGGTTAGACGTGGTTAAACGGCAATTTGCTTTTTTCTCATTGGTGCAACGTAAATAAATTTGAATTTAATTTACGCAATATGTCGGCGATTGATTTGTGTCGTTACATTAATTATATAAGGGAAAACCATAGGAAACAGGGAACTAATTATTTGTGATTTTTTTCATTGAAGTTTGTACACAATTTTAATCCATTCATCATCATTGACGACTTTTGCCAGTGACTATATTCATATCATCATGTATTTTCAATCGGTTACATATATTCATTTCAATTCAGACATTTGTGAAAGAATAATTGCTTGTGTGTAAGACATTCAACTTTGTAAATAGCGTTCATTTTGCTGCCGTCTAGAGCACGGACAATTTTGTTTAACTGTGACTTGTGCATAAGACATTCAACTTTGTGAACAATATTCAGACTTTGTGCCCTCTAGAGTACGGACAATATAGTTTGACTGTGACTGGTGTTTAAGACATTCATTTGTGTTAAAATTTAATTTTATTGCCGTCTAGAGCACGGTCAATCTGGACTACTTACGTTATGTACAATACATTTGTGATCATTCGTATTAGTCTTCTCACATCACCCATCGGGAAAAAAGCCGGGGATTGATCATGTGCACGGATCTCCACAGCCGCTACCAATCAAATGTAGGGAGTAATTAATCCCGCAAAGGTCCCTTACAATTTAGCCAAAACCAGAATGCAAGATCCCAAGATTATTGCAGAACTTGATGCAACATCCTTATTTAAGCGTTATCGGTTTCGTAAGTTGATACCTTGGAATTTTCTAAATTCGGACATTGACGAGTTGATAAAGTCCTTAATTCACAAGCTGAGGCATGCAAACCTAAAAGAACACATATAATCAATTTATAAGGCACACTTAAATATTTCTATTAGATTGATACCAGAAACTTCAATCAGCCTTACCCTTTAGTTAGATCTGCATATTCTTCCGCCGACTGCAGCCCAATCCAAATATAGAGCGAGATGTTATGGATGTCATGAATACTCAAACAGTGTGCGTACACAGCTTATAATTTCATTTAGTTAGCAATGCGCAACGTTAGTGGTACGCAACTGTTAGATATCTAGGTGGAGCATAGATTATAATTGAGTAACACTAAAACCAGAGGCAGTTTAAGGCTTTCCGCCACAAGCCGACCTTCAGCGCCCGGACAACGGTGGGTTCAAATTGATCATTTGGCAAATAGTTATAGATATTAGGATTGTATACAAAGATGTCATTCGTTTTGGAGATCATATGCCGACTTGGACCATGCAGTTGTGTTTTTTAGATTTATACTCACAGTTTCCAGAAGCTAAATAAGAGCATGCCTCAAATTGATATAACCAAATCTAAACATCTGTCTTACCCACAACAGTTTTGAGGTTGTCCAAAATCTGATTTAACTGGACCTGAAAGGGAAAATTCAAAAATCATTTGGACGAATATAACATCCGCTATGCATAATGCAGTTACGATATTGTGGGCTGTCGCAGAATTACTCATTGGGTCTCTGAATAATCTGAGGAGATTTACAAAAGTTGGCGCAAAGTTTCTACTAGTCAGTTTCTAATAAAACCTGCAGAGCTATTAGACGCCAGCCCAAACAAAAACTGTGTGTTGTACTTGAATCCTTTTGGATCAGAGAGGCTGAAGCTTTAATATATGTTGACAGCCTTTGTTTGATCCAACGTAAAAAAATAAAAGATAACGATACAATAAATGAGTTTAACAATATTCTTATAACCGATAAAATGTGTCGTTTGATTGGGTTTTTCATTCAGTTCAATGATTAATTTGTTTTTGCACCTAAATAAGTTCCTATCTTCAAATATATGTTTATATCAACTGAGTGGAACTCGTAACTTGGACAAACTTTAGAGTTTGAAAGACAGAATGAATGACTATCTCTTAAGCATTGCATAGCTGCAGATACCGATGATCTGCTTTTAACGTTCTGTTAAATGATGACGACACAATTTTAGAACTTTTAAATAGAATAGAATAGAATATCTTTATTTGGATTCAAACCACACATGTTCCATGAAATAATAATATTTGAAAATGTACAATATAAAAAAATATCACATCATATAAATATGTGCAATTAGTCTCATATAGATAAGTAAATCTCGCTAGTTGTACTGTATAATATATCAACATCAGAAAGTTCGGCTGTAAAGAGTAATAGATTTATCATCAAAATAGGAAAAAGTTAGGTACATTTCTAGAGTAAATTTATGCAACATTTGTGTACTACATGAACCAAAGAACGAAAAAATTGCCAAACTGAATTTATCAAAATTACTTGAACAGTGTTTTGACTATCACAGGCAGAATTCCAACTGTTTTGCACATTGAAAATATTTCTGCCACCATTGGAGGAAGCTTCCTTGGTTTACCTATCATCACACGTTTTCAAAAACAAATTAATGAAGCAAGCTCGATATTTCCTCTAGCCATATCATTTATACTTTAGACTGACCCTTCACTAGATAGTTCCGTGTCACTCTTCTGTGTGTGAATGTACCTGTAACTGTTATGCTCTCCCAACTTAGTGAAACGAAAGTGGCTGTAAATGATTTTAACAGCTAGTGAAAGTGATGTGGCTAGAGGAAATATCGCTCTTGCTTTATCAGTTGGTTTTATAAAACTTGTTTAACGGTTTAGATTAAAGCGCCGACATATTACCAAAATAAAATTCAAATTTCATTACTCGGTACCAATTAAAACAAGAGAAATTTGTCATTAACCAATAGCGTGTGACTTTGTGCTAGCACAAGTATATATGTATGGTGCATTTACCATGCATCATCACACACATGACATTTCTGCCCTGCACGCCACGCGTGATTGCTGTCGCTCTATCTACTTGAATGCTTATCTGCACTAACTTCTGGACTTGCGATTATCACGCTGGGTCACTTCAGTCACACTAATCTGCTTGGTGCTGCACAACATGTCAAACGAGATCGATTATCTATTAATCGGACTAATACGTGTGCCAGCCAACACGGTGTTGCTGCTGATCTTTAGCAAGAAAACTCTAAATCTTCACACAACAACTCACCTCTCGGGTTTCGACAACTAATTATCCCGAAGCATCCACACGAAGGAATAGCAGCCAATCACCCAGAGCCGGCCTCAAGTGTCTAGGAGTACTTATAGACACTGCAACATTACTAAACATTCTCAGCATTTGCCAGAGATAGCACTTCCGGCCTTGATAAGGCCCACCCACAGTAACTGTCTCTCATTATCTACGGCCTGTTTAATATTTTGTAACGTCGCATGGCATTTACTTGCTGCCGGGGTGTTTAAAATTTTGTTAATAGGTGAAATGAAGAAGACGGCCGCCGAAATACTTGCATGAAAAAAAAGGAATTCAACCTATATTAGAAATGCACAAATCAGGTAATATGAAAGCAATATTGGTCGTTTGTCTTGTGTGCACCTATATTGGATTAGCCATGTACTCGGATATCATCTGTATTTATTATCAGTCTATCATCCAGACGATATTTAATTATGCCTAATTCTGCAGTTAAATTGTTCATTTGAGTAGTCAATTCTTGAATCAACGCTTCTAACCAATTAGAAGCCATTTATAAATGTACGACACATGCTTTATTTTTACTCAATTATTTATAGTGTTTTTCTCGCATAACGAGCATGGATTTAATAAACAAATTTACAAATATTAATTAAATTACGTTCACTTCGGCTCGAAGTCAGCCTTCATCATTGGGCTGACTGCTGCATTCTTAAACGAGCGCTTCTGCGAGGAATTTCTGTTAAAATAATGCCCGCCTTAGATAAGACCCTTTGTTCGTACTTTGTCTCAAAGGAGGCTATTGCCACATCTTCCTCGTTTCAGGAATCCGCCTTGGAACCCTGCTTAAACGATCAAGTACGACAGCACGCGGTCCATCGGGTATACTTACAAAAACTGTTTTGAGCTTTGAGTCCGCTCTTTTAACGCGATACGGCCCATCATTGACAGCCTGCAGCGCCCTGGGTTCGACCTTCGCGACCATGACATAGTGGCCGACCTTCAGGCAAGTGCGTGTCGGTTGCTTTGCATAGACTTGTCGCTGTGTGGCGCCAACATATCCAGTTAACTGTTTTAATCGCTCCTGAATAACCGTTATGGTGCAGCGCTCATGGGATCTTTGGATTAGAGGTTCACCTGGCAGTCTTATGTGTCCTCCATAGACCATGGTCGTTGGAGCGAATCCTGTATGTTCCCTTCGGCTCGAAGTTTGCTCTTATCGTTGGGCTGATTGCTTCATCCTTATAAGAGCGCTTCTGCGAGGAATTTCTGTTTAAATAATGTCCGCCCTAGATAAAACCCTTTGTTCATTTTTTGTCTTAAAGGTGGCTATCGCCACAGATTGGAGCGAGTCGCCTTTCATTCCTATCATCAAACGAAGCAATCACACTGCGTGTGATAACCATCATTATATTAGCTTGATTGTAGTCTTACCTAGTTTAGTGCATTCGATTGCTTTACGTTATCTCAGTGCTTCGCATTAATCACATACTAGATGAGAACAAGCGGGATTCTGCTCGGAGCGAGATGCCATAAATATGTTTAATTAAAGAAAAATTTTCTTAACAGCGAGAAAAAAATCGTTGCAATACAATGGTCTTCTTTATTTCTATAAGTAGACCTATTAAATTTTTATATTTGAAACTTGCGATCTACGTAAACAGTTCTGGTCACGCTAGGACTTACATGAATTATTGCACAAATAAACTACAAAGATCAGTTAGATACTTTTTGCAGCATAGAACTAATATATAGGCAATTGAGTATTAGGGCTTGCGCACCAAGTAGATAATTAGTTTAAATATAACCTATTTCTGAACATTTGTTACTCCAGCAAACCCATGCACTCTGGTTTTGATCGTTCTTTTTTCCCATATTCCTCATCCAAATATATATTGGGTGAAGAAAGTAGTACCCGCTCTTACTGATGAGTCGCCACGAAGCATGAAAACAATGTGCACGATCATGCTATCTTAGGTTAATCCTTATGGTCCAACATCTAATGCACAATTACAAAAAAGTAGTGTCCGTTCAAGGATGTGCACCTTCTATATTTTTTGTTTAAATTTGTGAAGACATCATTATATACTTTGCTATTTCATACTTTCAGGATGCAGACAACAAAGTTTCCGTGGCGGAAGCTAAATCGATCTAGACTATGCAGACAAAAATTCATTATTATGTGACTATCGATATTCTGCTCAAACCACCTTGAATAGATTTACGGTCTTCTTCCTGCAGCTGGATTTAAAGTTCGAACTCTGTAAATGTAAGACACTGCTATAGAATCACCCAGCACTCACTTTAACTTTTGGGCATCAAAACCAAGGTATAGCAATGATAGACAGTTTATCATATTTTTGAAGATTAATTAATAACTCATGCATTATGAAAATCAAGAAAACTAGATTAAATTTTTCCATTTATAGAGAAACGCTATTATCTATCTGCCATAAAAATCGCGTGTGCAATGCATCTGTGCCTACAGCATTGTTATGCACTAGTGACCTTTGATCATTTATGGTCAAAGATCTAATATGCACAGTTGTTTGAGAAGCTTAGGCCATTTATGTAATTAACGAAGAAACAGAAACTTTCCCATTTCGTAAACGAGCTTTTGTTTCTGAGAACAAGATCCATTTACCAAGCAAACAACTAAGGCTCCATCAAATGCGCTTGTTTCAGTTAGGTTTTACGTATATGTATGAAACTAGGTGGACGGATTTTGAAATGTTGTAATCAGTTGAAATCAACCAAAATCAAATTTGTTGGTATAGGTTCAGTTCGTCTACCAGTATTCATTCTATGTGCACATCATAGTTAATGGTTGTAAGCCCGGAGAGATATGGCGTCGAATCGAACTCAATGACGATCTAGAACAGATTTCTAATATAATAGTGTTTTGGCAGTAATAATTGTGGACTTTGGTCGTTCTTATGAAGCAATATAGTGAAAACCGCAAGAAAGTTGTATTGTTGATGTGACCTTAAAGTTGACTTGGGTTGTAAAGAAGTATAGGTTGACCCTTTTCAATGCGTTACCTAGGTACATATCTCTATTTGATAAATCACTTTTCCTTTTGTTCTTAAATTTAATTCTCATGTTTATGTGCGCGTGAATTATCAACTGTCAAAGGCTGCTGAATTTTTTTCTGTGATGATAATGATATAACAAATTCAAACCTTTTAGAGAATTAGGTTTTTGTTTCATTGACTTCTTATGTAAATATCTCATTGTTTAGGTAAATTACAGATAAAAAGAAAATATGACGTTCCAGGTAATGAAACTCAAGTTGGTAACCAAAAACGAATTATATGAATTTCAACTATCAAACACTTGAGGATTCAGTAAATATATATATATATATATATATATATATATATATATATATATATATATATATATATATAGGCATCTAGAGACAAATAGTTTCATGATATTTAGGTTGATTTCGAATTTAAATACTTTCCTATCCCGTGTACCTCCTAGAGACAACTTTCATCAAATTTATATAAGCCAAAATAATTTTAAGATATCTGAATTAAATATTTCTGATATCGATTTACGATAACGCCGAACAAGAGAAATTCGCACTTCTAGCAAAACAGAAAAGTAAATTCAAATGCATGCTGGAAAAGGACAGAAGGGAATCTGAAATTTCGTATGATTAAACCTGTCAATAATGATTGTGAATTGGAATGCTTTATGCTCAGAAATGACGGCTAATCAAGTATTCTTTTTAATATAAATTTTAAAAAAATCTTCCGCGATATATCAATGACCTTACGATGCATAATAATTAGTTACAAAAACATTGTTAAAAGATTGAAGGAAAATTGCCGAAAAGTAAAAGGCATCCATTGATTTAATATATATATATATATATATATATATATATATATATATATATATATATATATATACCGATCACATGTCAAATGGAACAATTTTGAATAAATTTATGTTGTCGGATTAAGCTATTCATTTTATCAGGTAGTAAAGGCAATTCATGTAGTAAACTAACTTATTTAGAACTATTCAAGTACGACCCAGAATATTCCGCAGAAGGCTAACCCAAATAGCCACTATATTGCATTAAATTTCGTGTAGTATGCGTCACTAGAGGTGCAGTGAATACAGTCAAAGAATCAGAATCAAATTTGCACACGTACGATTCCCGTCTGCAGCAAATTCTACAATTTCCACGAAGAAATCGTAATAAGGACGAAATCAGTCAACTGGATGATTTGCGTCTACTGCCTTATGCAATGCTTATTCTACAAGTAATATACGTAAGCAAAATCCTATCATTATACTTTACTCTAACATCTCTAAATGGACTGGTGCTTGTTGCATAAAAATAAAGGTGAATGTCCAGCTAGAATTTTAGGTCTTATAAAATGACAAATAGTTCCAACTGAAGGACTGGCCACTTAAACGAATAAATTAATGTATAATTTGAAATTACGTGTAGTATGCAGGACGGCTGGCGCAATGACCATAGTTCCTAACTCCAATGCAGATGTGCCCCGGTTAGATTTTTGTCCGCGGCAGATTTTGCACAATATTTGAAATAGTTACAAATAAGGAAGGCTGGGAGGGTGGTGACAAAAATTCTTTATTTAAAGTTTGCGATATTGACGTATTATATTTAATTAGTCATCGAACAACATGGCAAAACTACCGTCAGTCAAATGTAGTGGCGCATTTCGGCCTTCCATGATCACCATCAGAGTACGCTAAAAAACTGACTAGAGAGGATCTAACAGCAAATCATATATAAGGGAAGTACAATTAGATATGTGGCTCCCACCTGTAGTAGCCTAGCATACAATGTACTTGGTTGGGAATGTCAGCTACACAATTACTATGCAGTCACGAACTTCAACTTTTATGCAGCTTTCGCGACATATATACAGGTAATAAAATTAAACAAGTTTGTGAGCTTCAAGTAAACACAAATCTTTTGTATTTAACCAGTCGCAATGTATATATATATATATATATATATATATATATATGGAAAACAAAATTAGATATGTGGCTCTCACATCTAGTGGTCTCGCATGCATTATACCTGACTGGAAATGTAATTTTCCAAGAAGTCATGGTGTCCGTTTTATAAGAACAGATCGTGGGTGTTTGATAAGAAATTCAGGCCATAAGTGAGTACAAATAAGTTCCACCAAAAGAAAGGGCAAACAAAAAGGTTGGTATCTGACTTCAAATGGCGTGTAGTATGCGCGAAACATTGCGCAAAGTATAGAGTTACTGACTGCGAAATTAGCGTGCAACGGCACTTGCCCATTCAGCGCTATATCTTGAGCATTACATGATGTTATACAAATGTAGACGGAGGCCATCGACCGCATCATTTGCCTTTTATACCTGATACAATGCTTAGTTGATACTGACAACATAATCAAGATCCTACTATTAGATTTAAAATCAATGTAACTTTCCAAAGAGTAATGGCGCCTATTTTATAAGAACAGATCATGGATAATTGACAATAAGTTTGTACAAATAGGTTCCACCTGAAGGAAGGGAAAACAAAAAATTGGTATGTGACTTTAAATTACGTGTAGTACACGGCATGGTCTGCAGATAGTCACTGCCTACCATGAAAATGTATTTTCATTCGAGTCACGACCGCGGAGAATTTTCGACAGCACTTGTTGAGCTCGCAATAAGGAGGAAACCGGGATACCTGTAGAAACGCTTCGGCCATCTGTTGCAATCTTCGTTTATACTGACAAGAGTCCTATCTACCGGAAAATAGCAGATTAGTCGCGGCTCATTAGAACTTAAGGTTTTAAGAGATTACAAATAATCCTAACTGAAGGAGAGCTTAATTAAAAATATAATCTGAGATACGACTTCAAACTGCGTGTAGGAAGCAGCACGAGTGGCGCAGTGGCTAGAGTCAGAGCCTGCGAAGCATTAGTTTCCAGGTTCGTGCCCGGTTTACGGCAAATTCTGAAGAGTACTAGAGTTTCAAAAATATAGGTAACCGGTGTACTGGATGCATTGCCTTTCCAACATGATGCAATGTCTAATTAATGCTAACAAAATGTATAGTCAAGATACTGCCATTATAAATCATATCAACATTACATTCCGAAGTGGCTTTGATTTTGTTCTGCAATAAAATCGTTTGAGTTTATTCAGAATTTCAGTCCTTGAGAGAATCGAAAAAGGTTCCACATAGAAAAACGCCAAACATAAAATGGTATGATTACCAATTTCATCTAGTATGTGACGTGGGTGGAGCAGTGGATAGTCACCGCATTAGAAACAAATGAGACACGATTCGAGTCCCGTTCCTGGTATGTTCCCGACTGTAGTCAAAGAGTTCCCAATAAATACAAAATCGCTTTGCTAGAAGAATTGCCTTTGCTACGTGATGCAATAATTTGTTTTTACTGACAACGTAGAAACAACAAAAATCCAGCTATCAGACTCCAGATCAATTTATCTTTCCCAAGTAGCACTGTGTGTAATGTAAATAACAGATCGAGAATGGCTAGAAAATCCTAGCATGTTTCATATAATTGAAAAGCTAACTAAAAACATAAGTTAATCTACGACTTCAAATTACGTATGGTATAGGACACGCGTGACGCAAGGTGCCAAACTCAAAAGCTAATACGGCACAATTCTACCTCCGAAAGTAGCAAAATCCGGTCTATACTGGGAGTTAATAATAATGCAAAAAATTCTATGGAATGCATAGCTTTTACTATAGTTTATATTGACAAAACATTTAATTAACACCCAGACATTATACTTCAAATAAGTATAACGAACTCACTTGTAGGGGGAACTGGACAAAGAAGTCCACTTGAATTAAACAGAAGTTGGTTTATGACTTAAAATTATGTATAGCATGTTTAACTGGCAGTGCAGTAAATAGTCGACGGCTCCACAATTAATGTGTCACAATTCGAGTCCCGTCTGCGGTAAATTTGACTGTACTTGAAAACTTCCCAAAAAGGGCGAAACTTTCTAATGGATGAATTCCGTTCGTTAGCTGATGCAATGCTTGCTCTATATTGACTACAAATATGATCACAATCCTGTCATTAGACGACAAACTACCCAAGGTATAATGATGTATGTTTTATAATAACAGCTCGGGGAAAAATAGTTAGAAATTCCGAATAGCTTTAATTTGAAGGAAAGGATAATCAAAATCGTAAGTTGGTATATTGTTTCAAATTGTGCGTAGTATATGCCGCTGGTGGTGCAATGGATAGTCACCTTCTTCGCAGAAAATGTACCGCGATTTTATTCCCGTCGTTGGCAAAATCTGCACAGTTAATGACGATTTCCTCATAAGGACGAAACCGGTCAATAGGATGAGTTTGCTCTTTACTTATATATATATATATATATATATATATATATATATATATATATATATATATATATATAAACTAGTGATTCTTTCGTATATTTATATTTGTGTTTTAATTACTTCTACGTTGTACAATTTCTAAATGTAATTCAATACAATACATTTGCCATGTCTAAATATGCTATAACATATACCAAATATTTCAGTCTAGTTGCGATTTGGTGAAATAATGGTATTTTTAACAGTCGTAGCGACCCGGTTTGTTTCAAAACACAAAATGTTTCTCAGTTTGCGTTACATTAAGTAAAACTGCCGGAATATTAAAAGTAAGAATAAGATTTTTATTTATGTAATAACTGAAAAAGTAGGAATTTATATAATCAAGTATGAGCTAAGTAATATGTGGTACAAATGTTTTCTTCATTATCAAATTAAAAAGATGGAAAAATGTCCTTTACGAAAATAAAGTGAAGTACACACACACACACACACACATACACACACACATATATATATATATATATATATATATATATATATATATATATATATATATATAGAGCTTCTAATTTCACCATTTTTAAAAATGTAAGAACAAAACAACGTACTCCATGGAATAACATTAATTAATAAATCTTATTTCTACCAGTATCTACAGTCATTGTTCTGGATTCGTTAGTATATTCGTTCATCCAATCCCGCTGTACATTTGTCGTAACCAATCTCCTCTTCGTAGTGCTAGCCTTTGTTTGCGCAATTTAGACCACTCCTTTAGCGTAACGTCGTTTTGGTGTGTCATCGCTTTCATTATAATTGCGTCCAGTCCGAAATCAAGCTGGACTGGACAATATATAATTATTATATGAGTAGTGTGCCAAGGGCGTACAAAAGGAACCTAATAATAAATTTGGGCAGACGAATACGCAGGATCTGTTCACCGGACAACATTGAAGTAGAGCTAAATTTGCTTCGCGAAGCGTTGAGAAATAATGGCTATCCGGACTGGTTCATCGAATACAACTTGAGGCAACGCAAAAAAATCGAGGCCAATTTGGAAGAAAATCAAACTCCACAGATAGTAACTCTTAGTGTTCCGTTTGGAGGTGATCTTCCAGCGGAAATCTTCAAACGAAAAGTAATTCGAGCGACAAAAGCACAGTTTCCATCAATACAGGTGAGAGTGGTGTTAAACACAACAAAACTGATGCACACGAATAAAAAAGATAGCCTCTCTGTGACGTTAACACCTTTGTCTGCATACAAATTTCAATGTACCTGCAACGCTCAGTACATCGGCAGATCAAAAAAGAGGCTCGAAACTAGAATAAATCAGCATCTCCCTCAAAAACTATAAAAGAGGGGTGCAGCTCCTGCTCAAAAATCAGCAATTTGCGAACATGTCCTACTCACAGGTCATGCTGTTTGTAGTAACAATTTTTCAGGCAAAAACAGAGAAAATGCTTCTGGCTTTTGAAGCTATTGCAATTAATAAGCTGAAGCCCTGCTTAAACGTGCAGAAAATAATTCAAAAAGAAATTAAATTGGACTGGAACAAAGACATAACCGACATGCCTTTAAAAATAGCCAACGCTTCACAAAATACGACACATACATCAATTACGGACGCAATTACAATGAAAGCGATGACACACCAAATGACGTTACGCTAAAGGAGTGGTCTAAATTGCGCAAAATTAGTGGTTTAAATTGCGCAAACAAAGTCTAGCACAACGAAGAGGAGATTGGTTACGACAAATGTACAGTGGGATTGGATGAACGAATATACTAACGACTCCAGAACAATGGCTGTAGATACTGGTAGAAATAAGATTTATTAATAAATGTTATTCCATGGAGTACGCTGTTTTGTTCTTATATATATATATATATATATATATATATATATATATATATATATTATATATAATTATCTTTATTTTCGTATAGGACTTTCACTCTATCTTTTTATTTCGATTATAATAAATTATTTCACCTTATTTAGCTTGTTTTTGATTATTCAGTAACTACTTTTTCAGTTATTACAAAAATTTATGTTTCCATATTACCTTTAGCGTTGCGGCAAGATTACCTAGTTTATCGTCAACTATGAATAATTTCTGCGTTGAGGCAGACCTTTTTAAAAATCAGGTTAATGGAACTGTTAACGATAATAATGTTGTTGTTGTAGTAGTTTCTACTTTAATTTATGCCTGTATAGTTATTTGTTGACAGTGGTGGTTCAATAGACGGCCGAATTTGGCTGTAAACAAGAATAATATTGTCATTAATGGTGACTCGTAGTTATACAAAAATAAATGGCTCTGGTGGACCTCAACTGTATTCAGGTTAGCTGGTTTCTGTTTAACGTTAATGTCCAATAATGCTTCCCATATATTTTTGCATCACAGAGGAAAATATTTAACTGGTTGTGTGTAATATGTAAAATACGCTTAGAAATTTCTGATTATTCTGACGGTGATAAGCCATTTAAAGTCTACTTTCGAAATAAAATTTGGTGCATTATGTCGATAAATTACCTTTGCGCATGGCTAACTTACAAGCTACCACACATGCCTGTAAATGTGCAAAATTCGACTGATTAGGAGTTATAATCCAATTTTAGCAATAAGCTTCATAATTCTTTTGGGAAATTGTTGTTAACAATAAGATTCGGAAACGTTCAGTGCGTAATTCAATTTGACTATTCTGTTGCCATGGTTATTGTTTACTTAAATTCATTTAGTAACTCGAATGAATCGTTAGCGGTGTGCTCATTATACTTTTGTTATTCGTAGTAGCGTGTACAGAAACCGAAATGGCTTGTGTTGCAGTACGATGATTATAACCAGTGGCATTAAATGACTAACCGAGACCGTTGAAGATTTATGAGTTTGTCCTAAAGTCTATGGGGCATGTTCCGTTCAAATTCGATTTTTTTTCATTTCTTCTAAGAATTTTAATGTTTTCAGATGCATCCATTGAAGAAATTGTGTACTTAAACTTCATTTTGAAATTACAATTGAAATTTGAATCAATATTTGCTAAATTTTCCGACTGTTTCCTGTCAAGTTTGTATATCGAATATTAATTTAGGATCTTGTTAATTGCTTCACATATAACATATTCTGATCCTTCGTCCGGCATGGCAAAACGTATGATTTTGCAAAATTTCAGCATCTTTAAGCGAGTTTAGAGGCTTTTAGTCGCAGCAATATGCATTGTGATTTGTTTCAATTTATTACCTCGTTCAACTCAATCAAAACTGACAAGACGATAACATATAAAACAAGATTTTTAAAAATTGAAGACCACATTATTTCGTTGACAAAATCATCCTCTACGAAATATCTATAACCAAATTGGCTTAATTGTAATAATATACTAGGAATCAAAAAGCGCTTTATTACACACCCAGACATCTATCGTTTTAACGAATGGCTGACTCTAGTATATGCCACATATAAAATGCACAAAGTGTGTGCACAAATGCATGATCGGAAGGCAAATTTGCTTACAAGAATAGATTATTTTAAAACTAACCTATAGGTATAAAAATTAAAACTCGCGACTGATTACCAGCATAAAAAGACCACGATCGATACTAGGCAGATACAACATTAACAAAAGCAAATCTACCAAACAGGATCAAATTAGTTTTATGCCAAAAATTGTTGGAAATCTAATACAAATACTATTTACCATTTAATAACGACGCTGTTTATTCAGCATTCTGAATGAAACACTGAAATATAATTTTTGATTGAGATCTTTATTCATTGAGGATAAATTTCAGAGAATTTAAAATAGACGCAGTCAAATTAAAGATTTATTTTTAAAGTTAAGTTTCAGAAACCCTATAGTTCACGGTAATTTAGTAAAAGAACCAAGACCCTAACTTCTAAGATGAAACCTGTAGATAACTTTAATGTAATAAAAATGTGAATATTGTACTTTGCTGATAAACATTTATTCTCTTTATTGAGCAGTTGCAACTTTACATAGCAAAACTTCTGGAACCATAGCTAAACGTCTAAAAGGCCATAGATTGGTCCGTAGGCATAGTAATTAATGGCCCATCTATCTTCAAGCCCTAATCAGGTCGACCATGTAACGGCAGCACGAACGTTCCAGAAAATATCGTAACACAACTATCTTTTCTCACGCAAAGCCTCGTATTTGGTTTAACTGTAAACGCACAGTACTAAATAAATAGTGACGGAATGAGATCAAGCGTGTTAAATTTATATAACCAGATTTATCTGCAGAATACACTTTCATTAGTGCCAGCTGAAAACAAGATTTTCCTCGTTGATCATTTCTAGCTTTGGGCGACCTAGTGCCACTATACAGTTCTTCAATGCAGGTGTTTCGTTGTGCTGTTTCATAGATACATAATGGGCTCCAGAAAAGGCTTATCATATAAGCAATTGCCTAGGCCTTTGTTCTGGAACAGACAATGGTACAAAATACAGATGGGCGTACAATTGCATCACATTCGCATACGAACAGGATAGAGTAGATAGACGCTAGCGCTGGTGTATGAGGTAGCGCAAACAATGACAGATATCCCAAACATCGATCGGCCCGCTGGATGTTGAGCAGGAAATTTGTATGATTAAAAATAGTCATACAGTAAAATGTATATAGGCTATAAAAATTAATAGTAATAAATGAAAATTCATTTTCAAAAATGACGCCCGGTATTGGCCTTTTAAAAATGTGTTCATGAAATCAATAGACAAGAAGTAAAATGCTGGAAACACCTTTAAACAGCACACATAAAAATGATTTTTTTTCATAACTAGGTTTCATCGAAACATCTGTTCTTTACCTCTTATTTACTGTTGTTTTCTGTCAGCCTGATACACAATCCAGCGCACCAAACACGTTTCATCCGGTTTTCAGGCCTTATTTGGAGAAGTAAAATAAGTTACTTGTTGCCTATTAACCAAGGTATATATTTTTAAATAAAAACCACACAACTTTGTTTCCGAGCCTATAAAATAATAAAACGCAACTTATATGAATTCTTGTAACTTATTATAAGTTCAAGCGATTTAATTGTTAAACAAAATGCAGAATTGAGACAAAGCCTTTATAAAATAACATTCATGCTTGAGGTAAGAGTGTTTTCCGCTGTCCGCAATAGAATTAATCATTCACACATAGTGACAAAGTTAGATAGCATTTGTAACCCAATAGTTTTGAAATCATCTGCTTAAACATTCTTTTCATACAAAAATGGCCGAAATAATATCATAAAACTCAAATCCGGCCAATTTAATTATTCTTAAAGCTTATGAAATTCTTACTTATCTCAGCTAAATTTAGTTGTTTTTTAGTCGAAACGGCTAATACCGAAAATCATTAGAGAATTAAGGATTGCGCGGATGATAAAAACGATTATCTACCATAAATCTTTGAATTAAAAAAATTCCATCCAATTTATCCATACAATACCTGAATGAAGCAAAGCTACAGTCAGTCACGTATTGATTACAGATTTTCTGCTACGAAATTGGTTAAAACAGAAAGAGTCGTCTTTATTTAATGCCGAATCTGTGTTCCCAGTCAGATTGTTTAAAACAGAATACTCTTTTTTAGCATATTTCACATTTATCACCGAATAATAGTAAAAAACCAGCAAACAAGAAAAGAAGTGATAAATAGAGAAAAATAAGCCTTAGTCAATCTTATGTCAAAAGTTATGTCATTTAATTTACTTGTTAAAATTGTAGCAACTCACTAACGACGAATTCAAGTTTAGCACTATAAGCGCAAAAGAAGCCATTCAGTAAAATATTAAAACAATACAGGTCAAATAAATATAGTAATAATAATTATTATAATCACTTCCAAAACGCACTTGTACGTACAAAACGAGCTTATCAACATTCGACAAAGAAACGAGTGGATTAGGCATAACAGCTAAAATTTACTTTCCAAGAATTAGGCTCGAACTGGGAAAACTCCGTGATGACAAAGGCTCATCGCGTAGATGTCAGGGCGAAAATAAGGCTTTGAAAGAGGCAGTAGCAAGAAAGAGAAAAAAAATTTTGTTCGATTGTTTTCAAATTTCGTAGTGTTATTTACCATGATAAAGACAGCGCACGTCATTACTAACGTGTGCACAAGCAAGTGGGAGATCGTGTTTGGTAGACTAGAATAAGCAGTCTACTTTGTGGCACCATTTCCGGAGGTAGCAGATAGAAGTTCACCCACCTGCTGAACACCTGACGTCTGTGCAGATAATAAACCCGAATTGGCTCCGCCAGATGATCCGGTAGCGGTAGCTCCACTTGAACCGGACACACCGCCCTAGACAAGGAAACAAGAAACAAGAAACCATAATAATTATGCACATATATAGGTTGATTTTCTTATATTCAGTCGTTTGATTTCATAACTTACTTTAATGTAAAATACATTCTACATGATACCATTATGGCTGTAATATAAAAAATTCAATAGCCATGTGCTTTGAATAAAGAGACAATGAAAGCAACAAAAATAAAATGTATTTATCTATTACATGAATTTGGTAAAATATTAGCCCATTTCATATGCCATTTTGGCAACAATCAAAAAGGCACAAACAATCTAAAAAAACATACATTAGCAAAGTCCGCGTTAGTTAGTACTAAAAGATTTCCTAATTGGTAGTAGACCTTTATGAAGTGAATTAGCAACGCGCTTATTATTTCATTTTAGTTAACCAGGTTTTAAGATAAAATTCTTGCGACCACGTCAGTAATTTCTAAAATTTTATAACACTATGTGTACAGCAGATACAAAGGCGATCTATTTTTAAAGTTGTACATCTGTTTCAAACAAGCCATAATTTAATCTAAAAAAATTAAGAGAAAAAACAGTAATCCACGGGATAAAATTTATTAATAAATATAATTTCTACCAGTATCTAATGCCAATATTCTAAAGTTTTGAGCTATTTGGTTCATCAGATCAGAACCGCACATTTCTCGTAACCAATGAGATCTTAGCTTGGTCTTTCTTGTAATGCCGCAAAGCAATCTACTTTGTTTTTTTAAAACCATATGGCATATCGTCGCTTTCATTTTAAAATTTCTGCAATTGCTTGGTGTGTCATATTTTTAGATAACCCAGTCACAAATATAGGTTTTCTGGTGATGTTGCTATTCCAATCCAGTTGGGCATATTTTAAAATTGCCTTTTAAGCAAGAATTAAACCTAGAAATTGAGATAGTTTCGAAAGCAAGCGCATTTTTTTAGATTTTGCCTGGTATGAAACAGAAAAATATTACTACCAATAATGTGCACAAATAATTGTGCATGGGATGTATTTCTTTCTAAATTATTTGCAGGAAGATTGTGAATTATTCTTGTTTCGAGCCCCCTTTGGTATCTTTCGATAAACCGAGCGTTTCAGGTAAAATAAAATTCGTTAACGGACACATACAAAAACACACTTATATATAGGACTATTATTTTAAGTATAATGGCAGGATATGATGTTAATTAAATATGTTGTCGGTAGAAACTAAATATAGCAAAGTATAGCACATGCAGATCATCAACTGGTTCAATTTTGTTCTAATAGGGAACTCATCAAATAGTGGCATCGCTTTCAACCTATGTTCCAACTTGCTACACTCAATCTTTCATTATCAGACACCATGACGCCTGCGACAAGTACATAATAAAATCCAGTATATATATATATATATATATATATATATATATATATATATATATATATATATATATATATATATTCTTTATAATATCCATGCCTTTTTAATTTAACACAGTATTCTTATAATTAGGAAAACAGAACACATAAATAACAAAGTGGATAAAGGCCATTTATTTCGTGAATACTAATCATCTCTTATACAATCATACATATTTATACATTTTGGGTTTTCAATTGATTATGCTAGTGGTAACAAATCTTACTCGTTTTTACTTCTGTTTCTTGTTTTGGATAGTTGGTGAATGTGTATGCGTTTGTGTTAGTGTGTATGCGTTTTAGCATGTAAAGGTCATTCTCGAAGTATTGCAAAGTGATGTCTGAGATCTGGTCATTATTGTTTTGATAGCTTGAGAATTAATCATTTGTGCGCATTGTTCACAGTTACATATACAAGTGCTATTTTCCCCAGTATAGTTGATCGTTTCACCTTGTTGCGCAAAGTTTTCACGTGGTAACAACGCCAGTGTTGATTGCAGTGTTAAACGCTCACATTGTTTGGAGACTTCTGTCATCGTATGCGCCTCTGTTATTTCCACTTCAGTTTGTTGCCAATCCGATTGTATGTTTGTTGATTCTAGTCGAGGGCCTGTTTGTTCTTGACTGGATACTAGTAGATTGTTGTTGAATTTTGTTATTCTTGGCCAGTCGATAAGAATATCATGTTGATGAAACTTTTGAATATTAAGGTCAGGTGCTTGTTGTTTTATGTAAAGGGCTTCATCTATAAATAATAATTTTTCTGATTTTGCTTTATGTGGAATTGTGAGTGGTCCAATTGACAGGGTGCCCCGTTGCCAATATATGATCGGAAGTAGCTGATTTTCCTGACGATGCCAAGTCTTTGTTAATCAATTTCTGTGGCAAATGTTGCTGGATTCTGCTTATCAATTGCTTCTTCGTGCGTCCGATATATGTGCTACCGCACATACATAGAATTTGTAGACTATGAATGATTTAGAGAGAATTGGCAATTTATCTTTGGCATCCAACCTCATGATTCTCTGTGTACCATATGTCATATTAACTTTAACACTGGGAAAGTTGTCCTTAGTTATTCTATTCAGCCGCCGTGCAATTATTGAGGCTGGTACGTCGCCTCTAAATGGTAAGTTTAGGAAAACCTGCTTGCCGGTATCCTCTCTAGTACGAATCTGCCGTGGTCTGATGTTGACATCAATGAAACGCTCTGGGTAGTTGTTCATTAGCAAAATTTTCCTGAGGTAGCCCAGTTCTTCCTCAATCTTGTGTTCAGAGCAGATCTTTTGGCACACTACTGTTGTAGTGAATGTATTGTCCGGTGAAAGTGGATTTTCTATGTATGGCCAGTGCCAAATCTCCGTTTGCTTCTCGAGTGAGTTTGATGTCAAGGAAGGGAAAACTGTCGTCTTTCTCTACCTCGAGAGTGAATTTGATGTCTGGATCGACTCCATTTGCTTGTTTGAGGATTTCGGAAGGGTCTGCTGCTTCTGAGATGAACAACAAGATATCATCTACATACCTTTTGTAGAGTGCGCACTGGTCAATTATACCTTTTAGGCTCGTTTTTTCCAGGTGATACATGTATACATCTGCCAGGAGGGGTGCAATGCAACTTCCCATAGCTACACCATTGATCTGGCTGTAGTATATCCTTCGAATGTAAATTGCACATTTTTAGTACATGCTAATATGAGGTCTTTGATGGCTATAGAGAAGTCAAAAAACTCATTTTTGATTAGGTCACACAAGATCTCCGTTGTCTTATCTAGTGGTATGTTTGTAAATAAGGATGAGACGTCAAGCGAGACCATTTTATTCTGTAGGATGTTCTTCCCCTTCAATTCATTTTCTAGTTCGAAGGAGTCCTTGATAGTGTTTGCGTTTATGATGCTCCGTATTGGTTCAAGTAGTTTGCAGAGAAACTTGGCTGGTTTATGTTGTGGAGCGTTGATCATTGACATAATGGGCCGCATCGAAGGAGCTCCTGAGGCTGTCACGGCTTTATGAGTTTTTGGTTTGCCGTACAATCTTGCGGTGTTTGTTCCGACGGGTTTTGCTTTTTGGATGTCTTCTGTGAGTTTTGATCTAATCTCGGAGTCAGCCATCGATGTTAGAACGTGTTTTTCCATCTTTTTCAAAATTGCATTAATTCATGATTCGATGTTCGTTGAATCATCTTTCTGTTTGATGTCATATTTAAATTTAGATTGATCATTTATTATATCGTTAATGGACTTCATATAAGCGTCGGCTTCAAATATAACAATTCCTGATCCTTTGTCGGGTGTGGCAAGTCGTATGGATTTGTCTGATTGGAGTTTTCTGAGTTCGTCTAAGTGCTGTTTTGTGATGATTTGGCTGCCTTTGAATTCCTTCTTGTATTGTTCTAGTGTGAAACGATCAACTATAATTGTATATGTAACAGTGAAAAATGCGCACAAATGGTTAATTCTCAAGCCATCAAAACTAGCCAAAACAAGAAACAGAAGTAAAAACGAGTCAGATTTGTTACCACTAGCATAATCAATTGAAAACCCAAAATGTATAAATATGTATGATTGTATAAGAGATGATTAGTATTCACGAAATAAATGGCCTATATCCACTTTGTTATTTATGTGTTCTGTATTCCTAATTATAAGAATATATATATATATATATATATATATATATATATGAAGGTGCAGTTTTGACATATTGTTTGTGTTGTAAACGTACACGTTTTATAAAACAAAGACTCCTATGGACTACAGCTTAATGTACATCTTTTTAACAGGTAGTTTAACGAATCAGTGTTTCATGATAAATTCGATGCACAAAAAATTAGATTGATCTTGCATATATGAAGTTCATAATAATCTATCTAATTTTTTACTGTAAATATGTACTAACACTATGGCTATTGTGTCAGTAACTGATACCAACATTATTGTACCGAAAAGGTACATGTTACTAACATGGTAACAATATGGTACCATGTATATCAATATAAGCACATTCTTTTCGTGCTTACTGGCGACTCATCAGTAGGAGCCGGTATTACGCTCTTTATCCACTATATATTTGGGTAAAGGGCGTAATACCGGCTCCTACTGATGAGTTACCAGTAAGCACGAAACGAATGTGCATGATATTATACTTTCCGTTCATGCTGTCTTTGGTTTATTCCTCTGGTCACAACTGAACTAATTTGTAACTAGATTCGCAACACCTAATACATACTAGCAGTAAAAGTGTTTCTTCCATAACGCATATGTTTTACATTGTTGAATTTTGCGAGAAATGTAACCACTTACTGTAGCACCAGAGCCAAGTCCACCGAGGCCCATGGAATACACAGCAGACTCTGGTCCACGCATTACATCAGGAAGTTCAGGAGGCGTAGAATACGGTGTTACATTAACAGGTTCCACGTGTCCCGTTTCTGTGTAAATAATGTTATAATAATCTAGTTTTAAGCAGGAAATTATAAATACATGGTAAAGTTTCAACCTTATTTAGACGTATTTAGCTAAAAGACAACAAAATTAAGCAATTTTCACATTTTTATTTATAATTAAATTATATATATAGGAGGGTAACTTATACAACTGCCATTTTGGTTGCGATCTTTCGGCAAAAATTTATATTTCGATTAGCACATTCAATGTATACAACGACAAGAGCTTAGTACAATGACGCATGATATATATATATATATATATATATATATATATACTTTGGTGTAATTGTACAGAAAACCAAATAAGTGTATTCGATTTCACGTACGTTTCCAATGAAATGCAATTTGACTAACGTCGAGCTTATTTTGTTAAATCGCATGTCGAGTTGACTGATACCAAGCAGTCCTCCATAACCAAGAAATCCTATTTAAGCCAAGTCTCATTGCTCATTTTCTTGTTTATAATTGTTTTCCATAGGAATTCTTCGCTATTTATATTTTTTACATTGAATCCAATTTTATTAGGATCCACATATTGTTACTATCATATTCACATAAAGAATTACACTCTTTATTCGTAATATCATTCAAAATTAGCAAGCAAATATCAGATTTAGACGGATCACGTGTATAGGATTGAAGACTATTGGTAATTTGTAGTTGAATTGCACAACAATGTTAAATATAGGTGACGGCGAATAAGCTCATTGGTACGTTATATATATATATATATATATATATATATATATATATATATATATATATATATATATATATATGCGTCCTTGGAAAAATCGACCGTATTAAACGACCCTTGAATTTGCTTTATTGTTTACTCCGCTATGCGAGAACATCCCTTTCAAACCTGAAGAAGGCTCTAGCAGCACTGGATAGAAATTCAATAAATGTCAAATAATTACATTCAAGGTTCTTTTATCCTAGAAGTTATTACCAAGTATCACATCAAAGAACATAAATAGTAAGGTACGAATAATGGTTACCAGCCCGGTGGATCATAGTAATTCATAATGGCAACACCAAATCTATCCTGTTCATGAAAATAATACAATTATGCTTCAGTGAATTTCACTAGTGCGTTCTCGATTGGAGGCCGTGGGATCAATTAGACGAACGCAAACCATAATCAATGCCTGACAAGAATCTGCATGTTTTTGACATTGGTTAGAAAACAAGGATAATCACGGCTATTTGATTTTAAAGTACTTCAGCTATAGCCTGAACAATTCGGCGAGATCAATTAAACCTGATACATTAAGATGATCTTAATTTTTATTAAGCTACACGGTCACCGAATCACCTAAAAATAAGCTAATCTGCATATGATAATGCGGATATGCAAAAAATCAGCATGCTCAAATGAAGTAATCCCAAGTGGATAAGGATTATGTTCTTTATCATCATCATCATCATCATCATCATCGTGCGCAGCAATACAAAAGCTCTTAGCAAACAATGTTTCACTGCCAGATAGCCATAAAAAGTATACGAAAAATAAGAAATTTTTAAAATAACAACACAATTGATAATTTAAGCATACAATTTATTAAATTTATGAGAGAGGACCTAGTTAATAGAAGTATATTTACCTAGATAACACACGGAAGTGACTAAGCCTAAACATCTACACAACACCATAATGGCCAATTCAGAATTAAAGCAAGGCAATATCGGCAATACGGCTTCCTCGCGTTTTTCACTGTATCACGTCACAAAAACAATAAAACCCCGCAGCTAACAATGCCCAACTAAGAAAACAAAGTTCCAAAGATTATTCTGCTAGAAATCGGTAACAAGATTGCCATTAAGCTTGACTCAATGCTATGCCGCGTAGGGTTTCCAACCAAGAACTATAATGCGCGTGTGAAACCCCATTCTGGCAAACGAGTGGGTCCCATACTACCAAATTTGAATGAAGCAGACTTTAACCGTTTTTGCCATGCCAAAAATTGCCCACCTTCTTTCTTACGCCAATCTGGCGCTGGGCGATGAAACAATGCTCTATAGGGCAATCGAATTGAGGGCATACACAAAACATGAACGAACCAACGCATATAATGGAACCTTATTTTTTTCTATCGAGAAGCACTTGTTCGCCGCATAAAATATACGTCTACGGATGTTAGCGTTGGGTATTCGTTATTGGTAACCAACATGTGAACTTCTAAAACAACGATGGTCGAAATGCCTGTAAATGCCTAAAACTATCAACTCTTAGGGGCCAAGTCTCACTTTGCGTACCGATGCACTATAGTAACCTTTAAAGCAGATTTAAATACTTGAATTTCACAAAAATGAAGAATGTTGACGAGAGCTACTCTAGCATTCGCGATTCTCATACTCATCTCATTAGACGTATTGCCCGAGTTATTGATAGAGCTACCAAGGTATGTAAACCTGTCAATTATGTCCGGATCTTCATTCTACGGTCGCAAACTTGGAGTGAGTGGTGGGTGAACTCGTGAAGGTATCTTACATTTAGAGTGGGGATTTCATAACGAATGACAAAATCACGTCTTTAAATCCATTCAAGGTGGCCTGAGCAGAATCTCGATTCTCGAATAATAGTTCGATATCTAAATGAAATATTTTTTGTGAAACTGGAATAATTGAAATTATCTGATCTGCGTTTTGACTAACGCGGTAATGATTTCAGTTGTTTTCCGCCTTCAAAATATTTCGGCTGCCGTTATTTACAGCCTTCTTCAGTTGGTCCACCTCATCAGTTTTACAAAACAAGTTAATAAGACAAACGTAATATTTCATCTTACTATCTAATTTATACTTCAGACTGCCCTGTCACTAGATAGTAGCGCGTCACATTTTTGTATGTGCATTTCCGTAACTATTATGTTCATCAAACTATATGAGACTAGAGTGGCTGAATCAGAATTTACCATTTTCACGTGTTAGACTGTTTTTCCATTCCATGTGAAATGACGTAACTAAAATTGCCCTCACATTTTCGGGTGGGAGAGACAAATAAATCAGAAACACTCGTCATAACCACCTGCCGTTGTAATTGATAAAATTAGAAATCTGAACGTCAAACACACGTGCTAAATTTCAATTCAAACCCCTCAGGTTAGGCTTGTCTAATAACAGTTATACATATATAATTAAATAGGTGCATGTGTACACATAAAAAAGGAATTAAGTTTAATATAATTAAAATACATATACGTACATCTAAGTGAAACTACAGTCAATAGACATTAATTTACCATTTTCACGCGTTAGACTAATTATTTATACTTAACATTTGGAATGTTGTATTAGTTGAATGGTTTCAATAGGTAGGGTGGGAGAAAAGACAAAAATCCTAGTCAATAAATTATGAAGCTTTAAGATATGAAATAAAGAATAAGCAGTATATGGAAATTAGATAGAAACACTTCAGTTAGCGTTCAAATCACTAAGGCTTTTAAATCAAACGAGTAGTTAGGGGTGAAATATAGAAACACTATATTCTCTATGATTGATTAAACAATAATTTAATAATAAGATCACTAATAAGGCTGTCTTAATCCGGTGTTCATAATCTTTTACTGGAGATAGCTTCAGTTTATAATTCATGCAATCGTCTTATCCTGCCGTTAGACGATATTTCAACAGCTGGTTAGTTCCTAATATTATCCTTAGATATAATTTCAATAGATTCTCTAATCAATATCGTCACCCTATTACGACTATATATTGATATGCGTTTGCAATCATCCCAGTTAATAGTGTCCTGCCTCCACTGCTTGACTGGCAAGATCAGATTTAGAAATATTACCATCCTTACATGCATTTCTATGTTCACCCCTTCTTACCTTGATTGGGCACATGATCTCAACAACATACATAAGACTAATCATTGCGTAGGATGCCATACACTCCTGATTTTTCCAAAGACTCAATCTTTTCCTGAGGCAAATTTCAAATATATCCTTTTCGAAAAACTTGATTAAAATATAATTTTATTCCTAAATGTTTTTGTTTTAAATTAAATTCGTATGGTATGCCCCATAAGCATGACCTTTGTACGAATATTATGAACCCTTTGATTCGTGATTTAGAAAGACGTTAAATTATATTTATAAAAGAGAAAACTAAATTAATATCGATGTTAGCTTCTCTTTTACACGGAGATAATTTTAAATATATTAAGAATTTATTGATAAAACCCGTAATAGAGAAATCAAAAAAATTCAAAATTAGGCATCATTCAAAACTTTTTAACAATAATTGATTGCGCGGGTGGCGGTAACAATTCTTTAAATCAAGTTTGCGAGCTTAAAGTAAGCACCAATCCAATTGTATTTAACCATTCGTCGAACAACATAGCGGAATTACCGCCAGTCGCACGCACTGACGGCATCGTACTCTGATGATGATCATGAAAGATAGAATCGCGTCAGTGCGTGCGACTGGAGGTAGTTTTGCTGTTGTCCGACGACTGGTTAAATACAATGGAGTCGGTGTTTACTTCAAGCTCGCAAACTTTATTTGAAGAATCATAGAAAAGTGGCTGGTTTGTGAGTTTATAGATCGTAAGAAAGTAGTAATTTAATCGCAACTAATCGAATAGTAAACCTATCAAAATTAAATCTTAAGAGGGATCAAATTGAACTACTTAACCGTGGTTTGATGAACATAATAGTTACGGAAATGTATACACAGAAATGTGACACGCTACTATCTAGTGACAGGGCAGTCTGAAGTATAAATAAGATAGCCAGATGAAATATTGCGTTTTCTTTATTAGCTTGTTTTGTAAAACTGATGAGGTGGATCAACTGAAGAAGGCTGTTCATTACGGTAGCCGAAATATTTTGAAGGCGGAAAACAACTGGAATCATTACCGCGTTAGTCAAAAAGCAGATCAGATAATTTCAATTATTCCAGTTTCGCAAAAAATTATTTCATTTAGATATCGAACTATTATTCGAGAATCGAGATTCTGCTCAGGCCACCTTGAATGGATTTAAAGACGTGATTTTGTCATTCGTTATGAAATCCCCACTCTAAATGTAAGATACCTTCACGGGTTCACCCACCACTCACTCCAAGTTTGCGACCGTAGAATGAAGATCCGGACATAATTGACAGGTTTACATACCTTGGTAGCTCTATCAATAACTCGGGCAATACGTCTAATGAGTTGAGTATGAGAATCGCGAATGCTAGGGTAGCTCTCGTCAACCTTCGCCATTTTTGTGAAATGCACGTGTTTCAATCTACTTTAAAGGTCGCCCCTATATTGCATCGGTACGTGAAATTTTGGTATTGAATTTAGTAGACACATTTAAGTGTGCCACACAAAGTCGGATCCACTAAGTTAGCCAAGCCGCAGCTCGCGAGTTAAGGGAAATACCGACGCCCGATTTATCGGCTTATGAAAACTAAGCGGCAACTAGTTTGAAACCAATAACGCGTAGATAAGAATGGTACACATATATTTCTATTTTTAACTTGTCCAACGTACGTGCAAGACCTTTTTATCCGGCTTGTTTTATAATGAATTGTAGTTTATTTGAACTAGTTCCGATATTGGGTTGAGTGATATGATCAACACTCATCATATTCATAGCATTTAGCAGTGTTACTGGTAGATTGAGAAGAGAAAAGTGAAACAAATGAGGCACAATCGGAGATGAAGTTGTTTGGAGTGGCCTGAGGTCACCTAACCATCTTGCACGACTTAGCAGATAAGGCGGCTATTATATACGGTGTGATGGCCGACGCAGTACGTCTTCATAATAATTCGTATCGACCATGGTTATATGTAGGCTTTAAAAGAACACTAGGCCGCTAATTCCTAGTGGGGAAGTTTGTATTCGGAATTTTCCTTGTCTACCAACCAAGGCTGAAGAGTACTATCTGTCCAGATGCCAGGGGCCAACTCTTCATTCAGCAGCCGAAACCTGCCTTCCAGTTTGGCACTGTTGCTTTCATCCCGTCAATATCCATTTAACTTTAAGTGTTACTGCGTAGCTAGACCAAATTCGGGCTGCACATTAAACGGGATGATGGCTGTCACATTACATCCGGCAAGGTTCATGTTACCATTTACGGTAAACAAATCGTAATAGATAGCGCATACAATAACCGTTCAGCTAATTTATTTATTTTACTTTACAGTTTTGCGTGGTAAACCTTATATTCGGCAATAAGCAAGATTTCCACTAGAAATGCGCGACCTAGTGATTCTTTACTGCCTACACGTTACTACAAATCGCACTGGTATGCGAAAGTGAAGAAACTCTTGTGAAACTCTGAAGTATTTGCTGTGCTACAAATATCCACCAATGTGAGTTGGATTGTTAGTATTTACACTAACAGTATCATTTAGACGATTTTAAAAATTCCGATTTCAAAAAATCGTTTATATTTCTAAATAACCCCTGTATTAGGCACTAAACAAAACTCAGTGGTGAGGGGACACCACTTGTACCAAATTCCCGAGAAACTCCATGAAATCAATGGAGCCGGCTTATCTTCCAAAAGGAGTCAGCCGCAGTAAAGTAAAAAAAAAGTAAAACTCAGAACCAATATTACAAATTGTAGCACTAATTATTAATTAAGTGAAATTTTATACTATTCACTTTTAAAAATCTTTACAAACTATTTAAAAAAAACAACTGCAGCATCAAACAATCCATTGAGACTGTGTCTTGATAATTATCTGCAAAATCAACCAAGCTGTAACCAGAGCTATTTGAGAGTCACTGGCATCAAGGTTGATCACTGCAATACTACCCGACTGCCACTGTCCTAAAAACAAGTTCTTAAATTATGATTCAATACTACAATATCTATAAATATGCAGAAATATTTTTACGATGGTGTGCGACAGACATATAATAGCCATCAGTTTCACTTTTTACAAAGGAGCACAACCGAACCCATAGATAACTATGAAATTAGCGAAATATGCACGGAGATTTTCTGGATCGTCGTTCTAGAAGAGCCATTTTCTAGCAGCTGACAATTTTTTGCTTGCAAAAACATACTTTATTACTGAGTTCAATATCTCTTATTTCGTCGAACAATGCTTCCATATAATTTTTTAACCTACACAGTTGAGCACCCTCGCCGAAATGAAGCACTTGTAAACCTATATAATGTATATTTTATCAAACAGTAAGAGTGTCCATCGCAAGCGTAAACATGTACATATACTTGTTCAAGATAATCTGAGATTTTACTATTAATGGGCAATCTAGGGTTCTTTAGCAATCCACTTATAACCATGACCTATTTCTTTGTTAAGCAAGAGTGAGAAAATATGTTCAAAATATTTATTTGTTGTTGCTTAATGACATGGTGTTTAGCTAGTTCTGTCGATTTGTGGCATCAAATAACATACCAAGCTATAGGGTCTCAATAGAGAACTTGACTGACGCACCTGTAAGTGCGATCTTCTTTGTATCATAAGCAGACTTTTCGCCATAATAAAAACCGGCCCTCGTCGAACTTACAATGGAAACTAGTTATTTAATAAAATACTATACCTTCATGGTGTCTATTTCACACAGCATATAGATAGTTGCTTATGCATGATTGTGGTTACAGTCTAAATGAAATTGCCAAAGAATTTTATAAAAAAGTAATCGAAATTCTGTAATTTCTTCAAATATGTACAGATTTTCACATTTACTGCTGGCATGGTGAAAACAACCACGCACCAAACGAGCCCTGATTAAGTGTTTTATATTCGGCATCACCTTTATATATTAGGAAAAGTACACAACGATATTGGTCCTCTAATAAATGCATAAGGGGTCATTATCTCCGAGTGCCTCGATTTCAGACTGATCTGAATTAGATTTTTTATTAATCCATTCTGTTTGATTGAGCAGCTACGAAGACCCTGCTTATAATGCGCGCCAAACGATTCAATAGGGAATCATTTTATTTCAATTATTCATGATCGTCTGTTGGATATAAAAGACTACGGGGTTGCACATCCCATGATGGAATGGGTGATTGGTTTATACTCACCCTGCTCTCAGATGGTCTGTCAACCTAAACGAACGAGCACCATGTACCCATTATATTTGGTAGTTTCTATTTCATTCAATAGGATAAATTAAGAAATTAAACAAGGTAACCAGAAGACAAAATTGAAGAATAAATTTGACATCGAAATGATGACATTAGAAGACGATTTTCTGACAGCAAAATCGGGTATAATAGGGAAATTAAGTTTTTTGAGTGCTTTTCTATCAATCTCTGTTTATTTATATACCGAGTATAATATCTCGTAGTAAACTCTTCATCTCACTTCTTCTTGCAATACATTTGATTCTAATACGTATTAAGTAAATATTGCAAATATGTTAAATATGCGAACTCTGGTTTCACGGTATCTCCAGCAGACTTGCCTCAAAACTAGGCCTAAAAACATTTTGCAAGTCATCTATAGATTTTAGCACATAAATAATATTTATAATTTCTTATTTTGTGCTTTTTCTATTCTACCTAGTACATTTAAGTACAAGAATGCCAAAATTATGTACCATAGACAGATTTTCGACATGAATTAATTATAATTCCTCACTTTCAGTAGCTGTATTTATCGATAAAATAGATTCTTAGGAAAGCCGGTATTATAATATTTATATAGTCTAAATAGACTGGAAGCGCAGCCTGATCTCTGTCACCAATAATAGACATGTTCGTAGTTCGTTATACTAATGGATCCTAACCAAGGATTTTTGATGGTCGATTAGCTCAAAAAGGCCAGTTGAAAATACTTTTGCTATACAATGGTGCTTTCTTCTATTTCAGCGTCAATGGATCATTATCGGACTATGGAATAACAAATTCTGTTGCATGCGGCCTCGTCAGGTTATCTATTAGAATGCCACACAATGGATGTGCACATGCTACTATAAACTGAAGTTCTGTATTCAACAGTGTATCGAGCCATTGTAATTTTTAAAGAACTCATTCAAGTCGATACTATAATAGTCAAAGATATTGTATTTTTTGGCATCTACGTGAGTTTTCTGCTATAATCGCTACTCTTGTAGATGAAGATGATTAACATGGAGGCTAAGCTTAAATTTGAGGACACTGATAGCATGGTATAGGGAGTCGCAGGCTCCTATGAGCACATTGGGACTAAATCTGATTTGGCGTCTAGTGGGCTATCATCAGCTAGTAGGACTGAAGCCTCTACACACTTAACCATACTGTATTAGTCGCATTGCTATCTTTACTTATAAACATTTGCTAGTTACACTTTCACTCACTTTTACATAATCCTACATTTGATTTTTACACTGATCTCGTCAATTGCCAGGCCAAATAGCCTTCGTTGTCAAATAAAGAATTATTATTATTATTGATTTCAGTCTAATCAGCATATATAACATAAATATAAGCACCCATTTAATTTTTTTCATTTGAAAGATGTTTTGACAAAATGAAATTCAACAATTTTAGTTATAATTATGCCCAATTTAATCTTGTACGTGTTGCATTTCTCCTATTACTGTTACGTGTACCCCTTGAATTTGTTAGCAACAGTCAAGAGTGATACCAACGTCGACTTAAGTACTTCCATGTTATTTATAAAACTTACAATCTAAACTGTAAAAAATAAACTTGTATTGAAATTACCTGGAGGTCTTAAACTGAGTGAAGCGAAACACTACCGAATCGGTATTTTGTTATCTATTCGAACTTCTATATATACGCACACACTTAATTTTAATAACATAAACTCAATGGATCCAGCGTGTTACAATATAATATTAGGACTGTATTAAATTTTCAAATGCATCTATTCACACAAAGACATTTGTTATTATGATAATATCTACAAAAATAAATGTACAACAATGATAGCGAGTATGGCGGCACGCAATAAGAACAATCTCTTGCAACCCACATGCTTACTTAACAATATAAAGAACTTAAGCTTGATTTAATAATTTAATATCAAACTGAAAAAAAAACAATTTTCAAAATAAAATAAATGAAAATGAATTTCTAGTAAATTTAAAATATCTACGCCTAAATTAGAAAAGCTAATTTAAATAACCGACCCAAATCCTTGTATGCCAAGACCAGTACAGCTGGTGAATGCGCTTTCGCAGTTTGCGAATTTAAGTTATAGAACGACAAAGCCTTGCTATCCTCGAGTTCTACTGATTGTTTGTATAGAACTTGGCGTTCAGGGGCAACTTTTAAAATACCCTCAATCATTTTTTTAACTTCCATCACTGGATGTGTCTCTTTACAATTCAAATACAACGTAACATTTTTACGCCGTACGGTCATAAAAACCTCCTGCAAATGACACGCTGTTAGTACAAATGAAACAAATTACCATTTTAACAAAAATCCTAATTTACCGGTCAAAAAATACTTGACCGGTTACAAGATGTGAATAAAATAGCACTAATCGTCAATATAAAGTATTGCTAATTAAAACATTCAACAATAAGTTAGAGACTCACACTTAGAAAAAAAATACATGGACATTGCAATGCTATTTATTAAATAATAAAATAATTTCTGTTAAGTAAACTAAATTTTTGTCCACTAACTCCACACATATAGTTGATCTCGGGTGATTAAATTTAGCTGTAACAAAACATACTGATTTAAAACATATTATTATTGTAACAGCTCAGATTAGTTCGCCGACATATTGTCAAAATTAAATTTAAATTTGATTACGCTAGATCTATGAGAATGCGTAAAATTATCATTGACCAATTGCGTGAGACATCCCATCTTTATAAGCACGACGCAATTACCAAGCAACACACATTCTGCTCTGCTCGCTACATATGTTTTCTGTCGCCTTCTACGCTCCACCGACTATCTAGGTCGACTACTGGACTTGTGTTTACCACCCTTTGTCATCTTGTCGGATAATCTTCAGTCATGCCAATCTTCTTGTTTCTGCGAATCCAGCCATAAGTAAACGATCATATATTAATCGGATTTCTACGTAGTCCAGCCACATCGGTGTTGCCGCAGATTTTCAACATGACAAGTTTAGGTCTTCGAATTGCAACTAACACATCCTGTTTCGACAATTCTACTTATTCAGATGCTTATACTCATAAAATCACTAGCCAACAAAGAAGAACTTTTGAAAGCCCTCACGCTGCAAGGATTCATAAACACTTACGGCATTTACCGGTGAACTCTTTTACGGTCCTGGTAAGGGCCACCCCAAATACTTGCTACTCCATTTCCATATTTGCCCTCTCAGTAAAGTCACATGTCCCTTGCTTCCAGCCGAGCCGTTACAGATTGGCGAAAGCGCCAGGATCGGTTAGCAGTACTGCGGTTACAACGTGTTTTGATAATACAAATCATTTATAAAAAATTAAACTTAATAAATTTGTTTTTGCAAAGGAATCTTGGGTGTAAATTAATAATTGATGGTAGCACATCTAATACCCAGCTTTTCGTGTCCGACTCATCCTGCGTTTTTAATCAAAGCTGTCTGTAGTCCAATCGGATAGAATTTTATCGCCGACGTGCTTTCGTTCCATATACTGCGATCAATTTGTGTTCAAACAGTGGAAGCAGATTTTGGTAAGCGTTTTAATTATTAGCCTGTAATATTTACAGGGAACATATGCTTTAAAAAATTATATATATTTAATTAACTTTAAAAATTCTAATGTTCTGTAAGACACTTCCAAACATGAATATTCTATATTCTAAGTTAACTCATTTTTCATCCGATGGTCTCACATTTAATGGCGTTAGGCTGTCCAATTTAGAGAGATCTATTTCAGATTTGAATTAAATCCTTAAAAAATCGTCATAGAAACGGAAAATGCTAATATAACCGCGGATCAATCCTGTCTAAATCAGTATAAATGACCATCGAGACCACCTTGATCATTCAGTCGATATTCTCCTAAAAATTGTTGCTATAATCACCAAAATTATTTGTATAATTCTCGAAATTGCCTACATCGTTTGGATAATTTTTTAAGCGGATGACGGTTTCCTTCCTTTAATGACCACAATCAACAAGGTAACAAATTCTATTTTTCACGAACAAATAGATCAACTTTCAAATGCCTTTACTGCAGTTTATGTTTACTACTTCCGTCAACACATAATATGCCACATAGACTGGAAAATTGATAATGCCATTTGCGATGACCAGCCTATTTGCCTATTTGACCCTGCCAAGCGAAACAATGAACTTCCGCATCTTTTTGATTTCAAAACCGGAGAAGAATTTATCGCCTACACAGGTGCAGCAGTTTTTGTTCTCATGGATGATTTCTTGGCCGAGATGTTTCTAGGAGTACTACTCGCAACAGCTACGGTAAAGCCCATTCCTACTTATAGTTGCCGGCATCGCACACTTAATATAGGTTTACGACTTGATTTTTCTCATAACTTTATCGTCACCAAGCTATCATACAACATAATATGCCATGATTTCATAATGAAAAATCGGCTCATTGTTTATCTTGCTAATAAAACGATCATAGACACTTTCACCGTATTTGAGTAAAGTTTTTAGACACTTGCCTCCGAATATATTGAGTTATAAGTCATACAACCAATCCAAGCGCATCATTCGTCAGAAATAACAACATTTTTCTAGAACATAAGTCGTTTGATCTCAACACGATGCACCATATCGTCACAATTGGACAACATATGGCACTCAAAAAGAGAACGCTACTACCTGCTAAACTGAAAGCTGATCCAGATGAGTTTTCAGGTTTATTGGAAGAGGAAATCATCAGACCATCAAAAAGTTCATTTGCGTCACCATTGCACTTGATCTCCAAGTCAAACGGATCATACAGAACTTGTGAAGTTTATCGCAAGCTCAATTCTGTGACCAAATACGATGCATATTCTATTACCAATACAAATACCTTGCTTGGAAAGCTCACCGGTAGCAATTTATTTTCAGTGATTGACCTCAAACAGGCCTACCACTACCACATTACGGTAGCGCCAGAAGAGATTGACAAAACTGCGGTCATCACACGTTTTGGCCTTTTTGAATACCTTTATATACATTTTGGTCTCAAATGTTCTACAAAGACATTTCAGAGTTTCATGGACGACATACTCCGCGATATAGCCGCTTACTGTATGTCATATCTTGCTGCCCTACACTCCCATGCCAAGCAACTACGAAATGTAATATCACATTTATCAAACCACGGGCTCAAGATCAATTGTAGCAAAACACAGATTGCAACTACATCCATGGATTTCCTATGGCATCGTATTACCTCTCAAGGTATACCATTTTTGCCGTCCAAGGCAAATTCCATCAAGAATATTTAGTCATCCAAGAATTTAAATTAATTACAGAAAATTTTGTGACTTATTAACTACAATCGCAAGTATATTCCCGGTCTATCAAAACAAATTTATCCGTTATGTAGGCATCTGCGGAATCGAAAAGGAATTAGCAGAAACTCCACCGTTTTTTGGTCGTCTGAAGAAGAGAAATTACTCCATCTTGCCATCAACTCACAGGGCGCTTTCCAGACCTGACGTCTCGCTACAATCGTCTGCGCCTTCACAATTTTCATTAAACACCTTGACTTTCAGTGAACCTGTACTAACACCATCCTTCTTGAGAACAGAAGAGTGCGGTGACACTCATATTAGAAAATCATAAGCTCGTCACCCCTCCAAGTTCGTATGCCAATTCTGGGAAGGTTTATCCAATGTTTCCTTCTCGGCCACGCTGCTCCACAAACCAGTTCTGCCCACCTGCCTTCTATTCAATTTCTCACCCAGGTAGTAAGGCGACTTTCAAACTTATTACAGATCGTTTCTGGGGCCGTATTCTCAGGCAGATCGATAAACGATGGGTCTCCGAATGTGCCAATGCCAGATAAACCAGATTACGCAGTACACTCATTCTAAGCTGGAACATTTCCAAAATACTTCACGTCCAGCCATCGTCCACATCGACACAATTTCTCTAACTCAGTTTCAAGTCTTTAGCTTCATTTTAACTATGATTAATAAATCGATGGCCTGCGGCTTTATCCCGTTGACAGTATTTCATCAGACGAAATCACAAATAGTTTTAGCTTTTCATGGATATCATCTTGTGGTTTTTCCAACGAGTTTATTACTGATAGAGGTACTTGCTTCTCTTCAAAACGTTTCAAAAATACCTTGAGTTTGATTGGATGTACTTTACGCCTTACGACTGCCTACCAACCAGAATCTAACGTTATAGTAGAAAGAATGCATAAGGATCTCAATGCAACTTTAGCATCTTCATTCATTAATGACAACTGGGTCAATGCATTAGCTTTAGTCCTACTCGCTATGTGCTCCCGTATACGTGAATCTATTCGAACGTCTGTATCACAACGCTTGTATAGCATGGACCTATGCCTGCCTAACTGATCGTCATGATTACTACGCTACATGATGACCCACAGGTTGAAGCTTCTTGCCTTCGACATCATTTTAGTAATGCGTCTGCCCAACAGCTGAGATATATTTCTTTGACCATTCCTCGTTCCCCCGAAGCTCCAAAGCTGTAGGAGCGTACTCGTTTGAAACAAGCTGTTTTTGAACCATTGAAACCAAAGTATCGTGGTCATTGCCAGATGTTGTTCACGCAGCTGAAATATTTCATATTCATGCAAGTTGCGAAACCTACATCAGCTAGCATAGACATGAAACATTTTATCGAACCGCCTGATCCTGGCGACATACAACCTTCAACATGCGTTTCAGGATCGACATGACTACAATCTCAACCCTGTAATAGATTGCTTCGCATTAAGCGTAATTGATAACAGGTTTTCTCATTAATCTTTCGTTATTCTGTGTATCAAATGTTAACTTTTTGCGCACAAATTGCGCACTATTTTACGTGACTTAATCTCTATGGATCCACATGATACATTACATTTCTCAATCTCACTTATCTCACTTGATATAACCAGCTGTTCGTAGCTAAAACTTGTGTAGCATTTGCCATTTCTTCGGCAATGTTAGACCACACTTTCGTCCTTATTGATTGATTTTTACGTATTTTATTACATCATACTATTGCAATGTACGGCTCACGCCTGAGCCAACACTTGCTTATTTTGATATGACCAAATATTTAGAGCTAACACAATGTGTAGCAACACTAAGTAGTAATCGGTTTCATATCATGCTATAGGCTAATATCATGCATATCCCAACTTCATGAATTAAACAGTAAAAATTCACTAAGAATATCTTGATCACAACATGGAGCACACCCTAGCCCCATTGGTCATATCGAGATCTCATTGACAGCGATCTAACCTGCCCAGGTTACAACCTAGACATAGCTCTTTCCGTTGAAATCCACTTTGAAATTTTCACAATGCGTCTCCCAAAATCTATCACAATGCCTATTTCGCTTCATGCGGTATGACCGGTCGCTACAGATAACAAATTTCTAGCAATAACTAGTGGTTTTTGGTATCATATCATTGTTGAAACAATTAATTAGTAAGCACCAACCCAGCATTACTATATACTTTGGTTAACTATGTACAGAATAATAACCAGTTTCATATCTGAGTTCAAACTCTACATTACATTACAAATCCAACCGTACCAAGAGGAATTTTTTCTTTTACCTTTTCTTTTTTCTCAGAGAGGAAAGTGATGTAACGGCTCAGATTAATTAGCCAAGATATTAACAAAAATAAATTCAAATTTTAAAAAGCATGACCAATGAGAATGCGCAAAATCATAAATGTGTGGACGCCAACGAGGTATAGAGAAGGTGGTGTTTGGTCCAGGACTTGGTGTTATTCATTATTTTGCAAACAAAACATCCGTTTTTCCACTCATTTAGTCAGCAAATAAACAGTAAATTGAAGAAGATTACTTAAAACTCCTCTCGCTTTATATAATCTTGACTTGCAGAAGGATATAAATTATATTAAACTGAATTATTGATCAATTAAGAATAATATCGATGAAATTTCTTTAAAATGCGTTACCAAATTTTGAGAAGTTGTTTTAGAATAGAATAGAATATTTTTATTTATTTGTATCCAAACCACATATGACCAATCACAATTAGTGAGGTAAAGGCATTTGTACAATATGAGAAGATTATTTGTGTCAGAAAGATATATGCAATGAAACAAATTACAAAGTCTAAAAAGTTATTAAACTTATACCAAGGAACTTGAAATAATGTTAAATTATCATAATATAAAGTATACAAAATATCAGTACATCAATCATTCACAAGTACTATCATGTAAAAATTTAATATATCGTCCTTGCAAGTACTAAGGTATATTCAGAGTTTACTCATGTAGCATTAATTGTTGAATAATTAGCTAGAAAGAAAGTTATATATAACGAATACGTTTATTCAATCATGCAAATTTACTAAAATCAAGGTTGCGATCTTGATATAAGCACCTCATCCATTAATTACTTACATATGTCAGTATAAACTGAGAATTTTATAGTGTAGAAAAGGCAATACTTCCAGTAGACCGGTTTCGTCCTTATCGGGAACTCATCATGTACTGTCCAGAAATAGCTGAAGACAGGGCTCGGACCTGGACACGTACTTAAATAAGTTATTAATAAATAACGTAGTACGCTTAATTAAACAATGGACTTAAAGCTTTGAAGACATATACTTTTGTGCATTTCAAAAGTGAAATTTTTATTTGGTTAAATGGTCCATTATTAATTCATCTTTTGAGAACTATATAGCATGGCAGACGTGGAACTTCACAGTTTTATTCAAATTGCGTTAAGCATGTGTATAATGTTATTGATATGAGAGACGATTTTCTAAGTCAAATAGAATTTTTTAATATTTAAGTAATACGTGTTGAGTTCACAATAAGGACGAAACCGGTCTACTGGATGAATTGACTTTACTACACAATACACTTATTAGTTTATTCTGACATATGTAAGTAATTAATGGGTCAGATGCTTATATCAAGATCGCAACCTTTATTATAATAATCGTTATCACCGTCCGCGCAACCAATGTTCGTTTAATTATATAAATGCAAATTAACTGTCATAATTAATAACCTACTGGTCATTTGGACCACATAATTTTGCCATTTGAACGTTAAGGAGATTGATCCACGTCCTATTAAGAGACATATCTCTCAACTAAACTGTTAATTAATCTGATATTTTATAAAATTTAGAAAACCACAAATACTTGCAGGCTTATTTTGCGTTTGTATGGGATATGGCTGCGGACATTCCCTACACTTATCCTCTTTCATGCTTTATCTTGGTGGGAATCATCATTGTTTAAGGTAAAATATTTTTATACAGTCGAATAAACTATAATGTTTGTAAAGTCACAAATTTTAGTAAATAATAAAACATTATCGATGCCTCAGTGCTAATATTTTTTACAACTTTTCTTCGTACCACATGTTTTGCTGACCTTTTTATTTGACGACTGCGTATTCCAAGATGGATCTAATACAAATAACATACATTTGCGGCTGAGTATATTTCGAATACATGCTTCTCTTTATTAAAGTCCAGTTTTTATCAGTTCAACAGAATATTCTCTCTATACATCTGTCCGCAGTTTTGTCTGAGCCTTTAACCTCATTTTGATGCTTCATCTCGAAAACATTATTAATTACGTATCACAAAAATAATTATAATTAATTTCCTTCTTACTTCCAAGATCTAGCGCTTGTTTTTTTATTTTCAGATAAAGTTATGTTAAGTAACTTCTAAGGACATTGATATCTAATTTAATATTATTTTGTGACGAAACAATGTTTTTTAGGACAATTGGGAAGATTCATTTCAAGTCCTTGGAAAATTTGCCGATTTAGCCTTTGTGGATCACGTTCTGCAATTTGAAAATTTTGATTTTTATTAGAATCCTGCATAAACTATAACCATATTAAATACCATTTTACACTTTTAGTGTATTATTAGCTTGAATGACCGTACATTTATTATATTGTAAGAAGATTTGTAGTAAATTTAAGAGGTTCTGCGAGCTAGTTGTCTATTTAGTGCGATATTGCCTTCATTCCTAATATCTGGTAGCTGTTATTGCGATTCGCATTGATGATTAATTCCTGGCTCTTTCCAGAAAGTGATGTGAGAAGGCACAAGCACAAACTCATTGTTTTATTAAATAAAATGTTGCAAAGCAAAGACAAAAATCGTATAAAAGTAGTCACAAGAAGCACAACATATAAATCCAAGTTTTGCGTTGTTACATTAATACACTGTATGCTAGATTTTGAGTGTTAAATTACGTTAATCCACTGAACTGTAGAGTTTCGGATAAATGATTGGGAAATACACAAAATATAAATCAAGAGAGTCTTAATTGAACTGTTAGTAGTTATGTAAAAATGGTTAAGGCACACAAAACATATAAATCCTGGCTTTGAGCATTAAGTCACATAAATACACTGCATGTTACCTGCGTATTGCACGCGGGTGTGTATAATTATTAAACAAAACCCTATGTATTATAATTAAATTTGCAGTTCAAGAAATCTCAATTTAAACTGCTTAAAACTAACAGAGATTGTTGCCGTAACGAGTAAACTGATTTTTTCTCTATCAACACTGACTATGTTTCTTCTATATCTCGCGGCGTCGTGACGGCGTCAGTTGGCTCTGTTGCTGGTGAGATGTTGGGCGTCAGCCCGTGGTCAGAAAAACTGTCTGAAGGAGGAATAATCGTCTCTTTACCGACTGATAGGTCAAAATCGTGGAACTGCGTGTCATTTGGATCAACGTCGGCCGGGGATAATCTGTGTTTGGAGACAGCTTCAGCTTTGCCATTAATCTCCAAAATTATATATTTCTGATGGCGATCTAAAACACGATAAGGACCGCGCTTTGGTTTGGCTAGAATCCTGATATCCATGTCGTTGTTGAAGAAGAACCATTTGCAGCTATCATAATCTTTGAGTTTATAGATTGGACCATGTTGATGACATGTAGGACAGATCGGCCGGTTCTGAGCGTTACAATGTAGGTAACTGCGAAGTGAAAACAGAAATGCTAGATCGTTCATCGTTATCGCAGTTTCAGAGCGTGATCGGACTAGTTTGCCAAGCAGCCGTAGAAATTCATCAATTACCATTTCAGCGGAGCTACATTTGATCGGTTCTCGATGTCTTGTACGCATTGATAGGAGTACTTTCGGCAAAGCCGCAAGCTAATTTTATTCTGGGCTAGCCTTGAGTGCCGCTTTCAGTTCCTGGTGTAGCCTTTCGACGAAACCATTTGCTTTAGGATCACGAGCCTCTGTCACGTAGTGTTTGACACTATAGTATTTCAGTAGGGCAGCGAACTCTTTGCCGAGGAACTGTACGCCACGATCGGTTGTCACTTCAGCTGGAGCACCAAACCGAGCGAACCAATTGAGCTCTAAAACATAACTGACAGTATCTTGCTTCATGTCTGGCAGTGGTATGGCCTCATTCCATCGAGTGGTGCGATCTTGTATTGACAGTAGATAGCGTATAATGTTCACAACAGGTAAGGTTACCAGATCAACGTGTATGTGCGTAATCCGTAGTTTGGTCATTTGTATGACTTGTGTCGCCGTTTTGGCGTGTCTCGTCACTTTGCATTTCTGACATTCTATACATTGTTTTGACCACTTCTTGACATCTCACCGCATGCCAGTTCAAAATAAGTTCTGGATGAAATTCCCACTGAGGCTTCGCTAGATGGATGGCTCATTGAATGGTAAACTTCGGAGATCTTGTGACGGAGTTTTCAAGGTATAAACGGCCGCGGGCCCACGCCAGTTATTTCCCACTTCAGCAGAGTTCCATCATAATCAAGTGTTTTCAGGCGATTGACGTCAAATGTACGAAGTGATAGATCATCTTGCTGTGCTGTTTGCAATTCCTGATCACTTATAGGTGACGAATACAGGATAGAGGCACAGAGTTCTACAGGACGGCTCAGGGAGTCTGCAACTAATTTTTCTTATCCGTTGACGTGAGTGACTTCATATTCAAACTTGTGTATTCGTGTAAGTTGTGAGTAAACACGTCGTGAATATAATTACACTTTCTTTCCTCTGAGCATCAGGAGTAGAGGAAGATGGTCTGTGTAGATCTTGAACTTTCGGCCATCCAGATAGGTGTGGAAGTGTAGGATCGACCGGTAGATTGCGAGTAACTTTTTCCGTAATGTATCATATCGCGTCTCGCAAGGCAGGATACGAATCGAGAATAGTAGATCATCTTGCCCAAGAATCGTCGTAATGCTCGAACGGTGGTTAGAGGCTGTAGATCTTGAATAGCGGGGTAGCTATCTAGTTAGTGATTTTTTACCCTTCCTACAAAGACCAGGTAGCTGCTGTTGAGTTTCATGCTAATGATCAATCCCCGACCTTTTTCCGATGGGTGATGTGAGAAGGTTAAGTTAGTCCAAATTGACCGTGCTTTAGACGGCAACAAAACGAAATATTGTCAACAAAATTGAATGACTTATACACAGGTAATTATCTATTTACAATTAAACAAAACTATCCGTGCTCTAGACGTCAACAAAACGATATATTGTCAACACAAGTAATAATCAATTCACAAACGCCTCAATCGTGATGAATGCATGTAAATGATTGAAAATATATGATGATATAAATAAAGTCACTGGTAAATATTGTCACTGATAAAAATTGTCTCGAAAAAAACTTCACAAATAATTAATCCACTGTTTGCTATGGTTTTAACTTATTTTATTATAATAATCCGTTGAACTATAGAATTTGTGAATGTGATTGAGGAACATTTGATGTCCTGATGCGTGAAATCATATCTGGATGAAAAGAAAAACTATCGAACTATAACCCACCGCATGATCCCTGCGTATTGCGCGCGGGTGTCTGAATTTAATAAACGAAACCCTATTAATTACAATTAAAATTGCGGTTCAAGAAATCTCAATTAAAACTGCTTGAAACTAACAGAGATTGTTTCTAAAATCCCAGTTAAGAGAAATATTGTGTAAAAACAGAGTTAGATTATTTGACCTTAAAGAGCACCATATTTGTCAAAATTGAACATCGTTGGGTTGTAACGCGGAGCCGCGTTTTACAAAAGAACAGCTCATTTCTATTATCCATTCTATAATATTCTTAATTAAATATGACCAACTATTATGAACGATCAGTTTTCGTTGCAATCTTCAAAACATTGGCTCCATATTTTAGAAAATGCTGGGATACATTTCAATCGGGAAATTATTTTCCAAATTAAAAACGTTATCTTACTTTTATTATTGCATATCACATCTAAGATATAATCGTTTTTCAATATAACCAAATACACTTCGCTTTCTAAATACATGGAATTAATTAGCAGTTTAAATATCGAAACATATTACGAACAGAGATAGAACTGGAATCGGCACATTAGCTTGACAATTTTACACAAAATTGTATTACGATAAATTATACACTAGCATGCATCACATCTCATGATTGACGTACACACGCTCTAATAATCTAATCGTAACTATTTTGATATGCTCCATAATTTTTTTTCCGAAGGTATTTTTGCATCGCATGATATATACCTACAATGTTATTTTACTTAATACAGCGGGCTCTGCAAGGACGGGCCAAAAATGCTTTACAACCTGCAGATTTACACCCAGTTGCCTAATAAGACATGACCGACAGTTTGTAGACACATTCATATTTAACATGTATGATTAGTTAGAAATTGCAGTAATCCAGTGCACGCCAGCCAATTAAGTGAAATTTGGTGGGGCCTGGCACATGTAATTGCATAGTTATACTTAAAATAAATTTCTATGTGGACAGACTTATAAGCCAATTGTCTAATCAGGTTCAAGTTCAATCCAACAATAATAAATGGAGCTTTCAAAGGTCTCATTAACTTGTATTTTCTTTTTGAAAGTAAAATTAAGTAACGTTTTACGTTCATTATTATGCTATCCTCCAAAGAAAATCAAGAAGAAAGTTTATAAGATAAACTAAATAATTGAATAATTTCTGATTAGCTACTTTGTCAAAGCCAAGTCACAAGTAGTCAAAAAGTGTGCAAGAGCAAACAGTTGACGCTTCATGGTCAGGCTGGACACGCTGCCTTGAGATTTGCCACGACTATTCCTTAACATTGACACACCTCAGACCCATGCAAGAAGTGACTACTAGTCGGTCTTGTGGCAAATTGCATTTTCCTAGAAGTCCACCGGATCGCTAAAATTTCTAATATATAATGACACCAGTTCTCTTTATGACCGTTCTGTAAAATTAGTTGTATGACCCATTTATTGTAATACAGTATAGGTTGGAAATACTGACAGTCATCATACATATAAACAGTCAAGTAAAATGGTAAAATTTAAACGGATTATTTCGAATCTCAAACATTGTTAATTTAAATTCTAATGCAATGCGCAGTTTTATTGAATGTCAATAAGCCAAAAAGAAAGCATGCAATCTGACCTGACTATTGATAAATCACATGCTTTCTGCAATTTATTGAACATTTTATAACCGAATTGCCCTTTCTATGCCACGCAAATTCTATCTACTGTCGCTGGCTACTATCGTCATTTATTCTATATATTCCGTCCATAACATGAAATACACTTACACATGCTACTACGTTTCCGATCGCATCTGTAAATCCTGAGCTCTTAGTGTTTTAAGCGGATATATACACTAGTCATACTTTTTTATTATAGTCAGCAGCAAGACTGGATGACGGGAATATCTTAGCTAAAGAAATCATATATTATTAAAATAAGGTCGAATGTGATAAGCTCAATTTCTGGGACATACTTTGAGGGTATTAAACGTAAAAGCTGACTCAATAAGCGTATGTTACTTAAATAAATAGTTGCGACACAGACATTCGAGGAAATTCGCTTATACGAGAACACATTGCAATGATTATCAAAGTTAATGCATATACCCAGTCGCAATTTTGGCATGAGGAGACTAATATATTGTGTTGGTACTGTATACTCACTCGGCAATCATAGTGTTGATACCATTTACCTATTCGGTTACTATATTATTGGTATCAGGTACCGACTCGGCAACCATAGTGTTGGTACCTCTTACAAGCTATGTATATAATTTATATGGTGATTTCGCTTTGAAATCACTATGTGTGAGACTTAATATAAAAATACCGTAGCAATTGCCAGCTTTGAAACAGAGAACGCTTCATGTGTCTTACCTAGGACTGATGCGAATACAACAGAAAGTCCTCGCAGAAGTGCAAGAATTAAGATTAAGCGGTCAAAAATATGATGAAGCAGATTTCGAGCCGCAGAAGTGAATATAAAATAATAAATATTTTTATTTTGCTTTACTAAAAGTAAGAGAATTATACGAGCTTAGTCCTATAATTAATTGATTAAAAATAAAGCATTTGTGTTGAGTTGAACAATCACTTCTGACGAATTGAAAAACTTAGTAAGAGTATTGTCGGCACAGATGAACACATCGAATGTGCAGTTAGAGATAATTAAGTCTCGGCTGAATGACACAATTATATTAAATTCTACGGGAATTCCAAGAATGACCCAACCAATATAGATGAAGTCAACAATGACGACCGAGGCTAAGATGCATCCAACAGACATATGCAGATGTTTTCATCCAATAAAAATTGTTTTTTCTAACGTCCTCAGAATTTAAACCTATGCTTGCACCCTTAAATTTTGAAAGGCCACAGTTGTGGTTGGAATAATTTGAAGCCTCTGTTAGAGCTCAAGAGTTTTCATTAGAAGCACCTATTTTGCACTTGACTGTTCATGAATTAGTTGAGCGGACAGTTGCGGTCCAATTAGAATTGCCTGTTGACCTAAATTATGCTCATTATCAGAGAAGAAATTTGGATATCTGTCAAAACAAGTCTCAATATATGTTTTCAGAATTGTATATACTCAAAGCTCCACCGGGTGAGATGCCATTTGATGCCATGGCACGCATCAAGCAGTGGTTGTTTGAGCTAACTGAGTCTTTGCCAGGCTACTGTTCGCCCTGTGCTACTGTATGGCTGTGAGACTTGGCCATTACGTTCTGAGGACTCCAAAAAGCTTGAAGTATTCGACCATTGGTGCCTTAGGTACATCACAAAGACAAAATGGATGGACCGGGTGTCGAACGCATCTGTTCGTCACCAATGCGGTGACATCATGCAACTATCCGTCTGGATCCAACATCGTCAACTTCAATGGTTCGGGCACGTACTACGCAAACCAGAAGACGAACTGGTACGGCAGGTGATGAACCCAGGTCAATGTGCAAACTGGCGCCGCCGCCGAGGTGGGCAACTGAAGACATGGCTTGCAACAATCAAATCTGACATGGAACTCCTTGGTTTACGCAATGTTTATGGTCCACGTCACTGGGAGCGTCATTAGCTCTCTTTATGTTCCGAAATGGCTGCCAACCGCCCGGCATGGAGAGGTATAATACGGGATATCAATGGAGCCGGCTTATCCTCCAAAAGGAGTCAGCCGCAGTAACAGTAACAGTAGGAGTCTTTGCCAGTGTTGCAATCCCATAAGGCCATCATGTTTATGCCGGTGGATCCTACCAGATATGAAACAATATCAAACGAGTATGGAGGACTGGAATGAAGAACTCAGGCTCTACAAAGTTCGGTCATGATCACCAACACATTGGCAACTGCGACACCACTTATTGGTTCCGTTTCAATATCCAGCAGGCACGACATATTTTATAGGAATTCTTCGCAAAATAATTAGCGAGTTCGGAAGAGACGGTGGCAGCCAGGGGTTTGAAGGCAAGATCAATATATAAAGATACCAGCTATGAAGAATACATCACCTAAGGGGCAGCCAATTAAGTATTGTTCCCCAGAGTACGATCAATTCAATGGGAAAATAGTGTCCACCATCTTTGCAATAAAGATAGTCGGGATTATGCCCAATATATAAATCCTTTAGACGATCAGATTTTTAGATTGAGAAAAAAGGACCACCAGAGAACTCTAGAAATTGTTCAGAATTATATGGCTTTCGAAGAAAAAGAAGTATGTTAAATGTTGCTAC